>JAJIBD010003098.1:0-184276 GCA_021461705.1 Cryptotis parvus | reverse complement strand
TATGACTTGTGTACAGGATAATCACTTGGATTTGGCAAAATAGAAGGATTATTTTCTGACCTTCCTGACAGGAGTGCCTAGTCAGCATATGACAGTATGTGTGTGTTATACAACTTCTTTGGATCTATATTTTTATGACAATAGGTGGTAAGCCAACTATGATTGATTGCAAGTTTATATTAAAATGTACTTTCATATCCATTTGATGATTTCCTTTATTTTGAGAGTTATTGTTCTTAAGAATCAATGGGGAAAGACGTATTTGATTACCCCTTTTTCAGAACTTCCTTAATGAAGATTGTATTCTCTGTAACTTCAGTATGTCAGCCACTTGAAATCAATGAAATGTCTTATCTCTGCAGGAAGAATAGGAGTAATTCTCTAAAGTCGGTACAAACCCTGAAACCAAATACACCTTTTGAAAGGTGTCAATTCTGGCCCAGAAGTGGTGGTGTGCAGATGGGATACATGAGCATAATTTAATTGAATGTCTGAAAGTTCTCTGTAGGAAACTATATCCCAGATGGAATTTTAAGAGAAACACTTGCTGGAAAGCTATCTAAAAGGTGATTCAGGTTTTGTTGTAATTAGTTGGCAGAAAATAAGTCAAGTACCTTTTCTGAGTCCTATTTTTAAAATAGTGCTAATATTCCTCCTATTTTAAAGGTTTGTTTTGAGGACCAAATAGGATATTATTTTGTGAAGGGGGTATTGAAATATGTTCTCATTAAATTTCACACACATGGGACTGTGCAAAGTGTTTCAGGCAATGAAATATGAAAAACACTTGAATTGTCACCTCAAGCTAATAAGGTAGATAAAGTAAGCATCTAAACAAACATAAAAATAGATTTAAAAATCCCAGTGTATTGTTTTTATATAATTTCAAGAGAGGATCTTACCACTTCAAACAGGATGTTTCTAGAGCAGGGACTTTCAAATATGGTTTTGTGTGAGGATTGTCAGAGAACTTTTGAAATATAAAATCATCCTGCCCCAGGTGCAGAGATTTTTGTATTTGATTAGTAAAATATTTTTTATCTTCCTTCCTTGCACATTCTCATTTAAAAAATAGAAAATGCCTCCAGGTTTTAAAACACTCTTTGCAATTCAAACTTTAATTTTGTCAGAATCACCTAGAGCTCTATAGCCCAGTTTGTTGGACCCCCCTCCTCAGCATATTTTGATTTCCTAAATGTAGCAAGAGGAACAGGAATTTACATTTCTTGTAACTTTCAAGTTTTTTCAATTGCCTGCAGATCATATGTCTGCATCAATATATGCACCTTATTTTACTATCAATCTAGTCATCATTTTTATTTAAGTGGCTAAATATTATTTAGTTTAATAAATAAGTGGGGCCAGATAAATAGCTCAGTCGGCTGGTATAAGCTTTGCAAGCAGGGAGGCCCTAGGTTCAATCATCAGCATCACATAATCCTCAGAGTATCATGAGGAATGACCCCTGAGCACAGAACCAGAACTAGTTCCAAGTATTACTGGGTGTCACCCTCAAATCTTATATTTATATGTTTGTGCGTAATGGAAATGATAAATAGTCAAGAATGTATACATTTTCTGGTTAATGAAAGCAGAAGATACAAAGAGTTCACTGGTTGGCAGAGTAGCTATAGTACTTGCTGTTCCAGTTTGAGAAAATCAATAAGGTGTGACCAAACAAACATATTATCACTTGATTAAAGATACAGACTTGCTAACAGAATAAAAGAAGTAATACAAATGTATGCTTGCTTACAAATGTGCTCATTTGAAATTTTCTTCTTAGAAGAGATGGCATAATTTAGGGACTGTTGTGTACAGCATATATATTATGAAAGAAAGTTTTAGAGTGGGAAGGGAACTCCTTTCCTCTGGAAAATATCGCCCTCAGTAATAGAACACATGATTTACCTTTTCAAAGCTTTGGGCATCAGAGTAGCTAAAAAAGCATAATATAATTTTCAGAAATAGAAACCCATTAAAATTTCACAGCCCATGTAAGACACCAGTGAGAAAATAGGCAAAATTGATCATCATATCTTTATTACTTGAAGAAGAATAGAAAGGCACTCAAGGTTGATTTAAGTGTTAAAATGTATGATTGTCTTTTTCCCAGAGTATAAATCCTAAATGTTCATGAATAGCAGCTATAGGGAGACTCTAGGGATTTATTCACCTTGGAATTGGGAAAGTGAGAAACTTGCCTAGCTGATTTCTTCTTGAGGGTAGATAGTTGAGAGCTGAGGCTTTGCAAATATGTGGACAGAATAACAGCAGTGACTGGGCAGAGCATATACTTTCCTATTTTATCACCTCTTTTCACATAAATATATTTTATGAGTAAGAGACAGGAGGTTCCTGCCAGGGCAACCTCCCCCTGCCCCACCCTTGGCATGCTTTGCCACTTACATAGTGACTAGAAAAGAAGGGTTTTAAAAATCATGTGAAAGCAACAATAAAGGAAAATTTTATAGGAAAAATACTGTATTTGGTGAACCAAGTTTTACACATAAGCGCAGAATAATCAGTGTATCAAGGACAAGTGAAGGCAACTTGTCCTTGCCTTCCAGCAGAATGGACAAAACCTAAGAATCTATAGATTTTGGTGTTCCATTTAGATTTTAGTAGGTGGACTATTCTAGTCTTTCTTGATTTGAACCATATTGATTGAAATTGATACCACTGAAGGCAAGAATATTATTAAGATGGGCTATAGCTCAATAGGATACAAGTAGAGATCATTTATTAGAAAATATGCATTTAAATACTGTAACTACAAATCAAAAAGTTTTTATTTATATTTCTTTTAATTTTTGTTTTTAGGGACAATTTTCATTTCATTTACATTTGTTTTGGGCAGTGGTGTTCAGGGATTAGTCCTGCTCTTTGTTCAGGGGCTCACTCCTGGCAGACCTCGGGACTGAATATGGGTTCGACTCTTGCAAATCAAGAGCCCTACCTGCTCTATCGTCTCTCTCCAAACCATATTTTATTTTTAATGGGAAAAAGTCTTTTTTAAGTGGATATGCTTAAATTAAGGCATTAAGAGTGTAAGGTTTGCTCGGACAAAACAGCAACGAGGACCAAATGGTGATGGGCTGATGAGACAGCAGCATTTCTGGAATGAGGTCACCTTGCCCCCAGCACGGAAGACAGGACTCAAAGCCACACTGTACTAGGAAGCTACCAAGCGTTTTCTTTGCCTCCTCACATCCACCCCCTACAAAGAACAGGAGCCAGACCAAGCACACTCGTTCCACTAGTCTTGGTTCCCTTTTCTTGCCAAGGACAATTTAAGAATCTCACTCAGTCTCTCCCCCAGCCTCACCAGAGGCAGATAGGGTCTGGCCCGGAGAGCACCCCAATAAATTTCTCCTATTTCTTTCACTTTTAGTTGTCTCTGTCTCTCCAGCTATGCAAGCTGAGGTCATTGATCTATCATCTGGTGCCGAAACCCGGTTTGGGACTTCGGTACCGGTGGTGGCTCTCTGAACATTAACACCAGAAGAAGAAGAGGGCAGTGGCAGCATGTCCTGGCTAACTCCCTGAGTCTTTCTGCCTCACCTCGGATCCTGTTTTCCATAGTGAACCTCTGGTCGCTGGAGGCAACTGTCAGGGCATGACAACCAGGGAAGCAGAGGGCACCAGCAGCTTGTCCCAGGCTAGCATCTCTGGTCCTGTTCCTCCACATGCCAGACCTACGGACCCTGGATGATCTCCTTGTCTGCCCTGTTGGACCCTGGGGACTGATTGTAAACAAGTAATGAAATGACATCACAGATAATTATATTTTCTTTCTTTACCAAGTTTATCATAAAAAACTCAAAGAAACAGGTTATTATTTTAAATAGGACCTTAGAAACACCTGTCAGCATATTTTTCAGAGATGGTTGAATAAAGCCAGACAAGTTGATGAAAGGGAAGCACATGTGAAATTTGGTGTCCCAGGTAATTCTTTATTCCTGCGACTCCATGGAAATAATTTTCTCCCCTCTTTTCCTTCTAGATACCCTTGCCTTGTGCATTCTGCAGGACCCTCTTCCTCTATAATATCATTTCCTCACTTATTCCTGTGAATAAGTATGAATGTAAATAAATGGGAAGTGTACATTCCCTTCACTTATTCTCAGATTAATTTGAATGATAATATTTGTGTTGATGACTCACAAACTATATACCCAGACTCAGATCAGTTTCTGAAATGTTCTGTATGACTCACCTGGTTAGTGGCTCGAGATCTCTATTTTTTTCTTTTAAATTTTATTATATCATTTTGAGATAGACAATTACAAAACTGTTAATGATTGCGTTTCAGTCATACAGTGCTCCAGTACCCATCCCTCCACCAGTGCACATTCCTACCACCAATGTTCCCAGTTTCCTTCCCTCCACCTTCTGCCTGCCTCTATGGCAGACACTTTTCTTCTCTTTCTCTTTCTGCGATCTCTGTTTTGTGGGTACTTTCTTTCAGTGCTCTAATACTCAAACTTCACATTCTCTTTCCTTCAAATGGCCATTAGCTTTTGTTAGATTCTACTCAAATAGACCTTGAAAGTATTACTATGACATTTTTCTTGAAAAGGTTTTGTTAAATTTAAAATGTACAAGAGAGAAAAAAGAATTATCCATTTTATGTTGTTCCCATTCTCAACAATTTTCACTGCCTAGTTCTCCATTGTTCCAGAAACCTGCTCACATTTTCTTTGTTTTGCACCCTGCTTCTTGATGGGCTGGTCTTTACACTACAGGGAGTTGATTCAAAAATATGTCAGGTCAGATTATTCCTTGCTCCAAAACTCTCTCTTAGCATCTTATTCTCAGAGTAAAAGTGATAATGATTATAAGAACCTAAGGACCATTTATGACATTCTCCTTTCCCCTTCCTTTCCCTCTTGCCTTCTCCCAACTTGACTCCTCTGGCCTACCTTCTGCTCTCTTTGTGACCTTGAAAGATGCCAAACATACCTTGTATTCTTTATCCCTTGTCGCCTTTTGCCTAGAGTATATTTTAGTTCATGACTTATTCCCTTCTTCCTGTCATTTTCTAGATCAATTTTTACCTTATCATGAGTACTTGTATGAGAAGGATCCTGGATTAATGGGAATTTGGAACAGTTATAAACCGTTACTTGCCTTAGCAAATTGGGACCCATGAAACTTGGTCTTAGATTTTTTTTTATTTTGTTGCTCATCTCCATCTCTGAGAAAGTACTCGTCTACTTTCTATGTATGTTTTGTCTACTCTTCTCCACAATGAGCTTCTTGAAAATGGAATGTTTTTCTTTGTTGTTTATATAATGCATTGGATATTACTCACTGCATAATGGTGTAATGCAAACCCAGATCACTAAGAACTCGAGCAGAATGATTAGTTTTAAGAAAGCACTCAGCGATATGGATTTTAAATATTGAGTACTTAGACAAGCAGCAAGCAAGACAAGTTAGGCATCTGGAATCAGCATAGCAAGTAGGAAATTGAACAAATAGAACCAGTGCTGGTGAACTGGTCTGGGTACCATAACTGCTCCAGGGCTTTATCAAGGGGGAAATTATAGAGGATTGAGAGTGTAAAGAGAACAAAGAACAATCTAGGCACAGCTATGAGAAAGATAAGGAGGTGATAAAATGCTATACTCTGCATGAAGATGGTGTCCTGGCTATGAAAGATAATGATAACCCCTCTGAGTTTCTTTCAGTGATCTCCATGGAAATTTTCCATGCTGTTTCCCCTCTCACAGAAGGTAGGCATTTTCTGTCTGGGCCAATACTCAACTCTGGGGCTCTACCTAGAAGACTGAGAGTAGGTAAGAGTATCTTTTATTCCCTGTGCATCCCCACCCCCTGAAATGTGTACTCAGCAAACATTTTTAAGCAAATGAATAAATATGTTCATATAATTTAATATTCAGAATTGGACCCTGCAAACATTTTGGGGTATTGGTTTTCATTCTTCATAAAAAGTGATAAGCATGCATCAAATAAGTTCTGGGAATGCAAAAAATGCACCTTAAAATAAAATCCTATCTCCATAGACATTCTCATTTAGCCAACCTATTTTGATTATTTTTCATATAGATAGAAAGATGGAACATAGAAATATAGAACTATATTTAGATATCATGTATATCTTGATATATTTTAATATACTAGCAATTGATAGTGTAGTTTGAATTTAAGCATCAGAAAATGATACATATAGTTTATCGTTGATATTTTAGTATGTTTTTAAATAAATGTTTTTAATTTTTAATGCTTATTTATTTCCTCCATTCTTCATTCTTATTTTACCACTCCCTTCTCTTCCTTTTTGAATTTTATTATCTTGTTGCTTATGCATTGAATTCCACAGTTTTTTATCTTTTTATTTTTTTTAAAAAAAATTTTTTATAATACCACTGTGAGATATACAGTTACAAAAGTGTAAGTGGTTATATATAGGTTTCAGTCATACAGTGTTCCAGCTCCCATCCCTCCACCAGTGCTCATTTCCTTCGTTAAAGGTTTGGGAGAATTCACTAGTGAATCTATCTGAATTGGGCTTTTTGTGTTTGGGCAAACTTTTAATGACTGTTTCAATCTCCACGATGGTGATAGGCTTACTCAGGTATTGCAGATCTTCTTGTTTCAGCATGGGAGGTTATAGGACTTCAGGAATTTATCCATTTCTTCCTGTTTCTCGTGTTTCGTGGTATACAGTCTCTCAAAGTAATCTCTGACGATCTTTTGGATTTCTGTGGTTTCTGTTATGATGTCCCTCTTTTCATTTCTGATTCTGTTTATTTTGCTTCTCTCTTTCCTTGTCCTTACAAGTCTTGCAAGTGGTTTGTCGGTCTTGTTTATTTTTTCAAAGAACCAGTTCTTGGTTTCATTAATCTTTTGGATTTTTTTGGGTTTCCAACTCATTGATTTCCTCTCTAAGTTTTATTATTTCCTTCTTTCTTTCTGGGTTGGGCTCATTTTGTTGGTCTTTTTCTAATATTTTGAGATGTGAAGTCCCTTTCTTCTTTCCTGATGAATGCTTGCAGAGCTATGTCTCTTAACATTGCTTTTGCTGTGTCCCACAAGTTCTGATATTTTTGTCTTCGTTTTCATTTGTTTCCAGTAATCTTTGGATTTCCTCTTTGATTTCTTTTATGACCCACTGGTTTTTCAGCAGTGTGCTGTTCAGTTTCCAGATGTTTGGTTTGACTCCCTGTTTCTGTGTGTGTTTAGCTTCCATTTTCAGTGCATCATGGTCTGAGAAAATAGTTGACACAATTTCTATCTTTTTTATTTTATTGAGTTATGCTTTGTGACTCAGCAGGTAGGGTATCTTGGAGAATGTTACATGTGCACCGGAGAAAAATGTGTATTCATCTTTTTGGGATGAAAAGCCCTATATATATCTCCACCAGGCTCTTTATTCCATTTCTTCCTTCAAGGCCAGTATTTCCTTGGTGAATTTCAGTCTTGTTGATCTATCCATAGTTGATAGAGCAATGCTGAAGTCTCCAACTTCTATCTTACTGTCAATGTCTTCTTTGAAGTTTATTAGCCCTTGTTTTTAGTATTTTGCTGGCTCCTCATTGGGTGCATATATGTTTAGGAGTGTAATTTCTTCCTAATATTCAAAGCCCTTAATTATTAAGAAATGGCCTTCTCTGTCCCTTCTAACCTTTTTTCAGCCTGATGTCTATGTTGTCAGATACTAGTATGGCCACCCCAGCCTTTTTGGAAGAGTTTTTGCTTGGATAATTGTCTTCCAGCCTTTGACTTTGAGTCTGCATTTGCTCTAATTATTCAGATATATTTCTTGTAGGCAGCAGAATGTTGAATTCAGCTTTTTAATCCATTTTGCCACTTTTTGTCTCTTAACTGGTGTATTTAGGCCATTGACATTGAGATACCAACAGTATTTTAAGTTAAAGTTTCTATATTCTCTTGATCTCTTTATTATTTTATGTCTTGAATTTCACTACAAAATTAAGGAAACAAATTAAGGAAACAAGACTGCTGTATTATTTGAATTAAATTTGAATATTTGAATTTCACTACAAAATTAAGGAAACAAGACTGCTGTATTATTTGAATTAAATTTGGCAGTTGTATGTTTTTCTTGAATTTAAATTGTTTCTTATCTTCTGTCAATTCATATTCTGGAAACAAAATCTTATGTTTTATTTTCTTTGGAAAGGTGATCTACCTCTATGGTTTGCCTGGCCCTGAATGTTATTTTCCCCTTCTGAAATTTAAAAAGTACAATTAAATTTGTTTTCGATCGAAATATTTTTTACTTCACAATTTTCTAGCACACACGTTCAGACTCTATTGTTTTTCCATTTCTTGGAAATTTTCTTTCTTTAGATACATCTTTTGTTTTGAATGACTGATTTTATTCCAACACAATATCCTTTTGTTAGAACCTATTTTATTACATTCACACCAGGAAAATACAAGAGTTCTACTTTATCCGCCTCCTTAACAAAATGAGTTTTTTGCTTGTTTGCTTTAAAAAGTTAGCAAAACAACTTTAATCTTAATGAGCATGATTTCTTATCTCACTGTGGTAGTTTGATTTGCATTTCTCTTTGACTATTGATGTTAAACTTCATTTATTATGCTTATTGACCATTTATATATCTTCTTTGGACAAGTCCTTTTGCCCTTTTTGGAAGGAGGTTTAGTGCTCAGGGGCTATCCCTGGCTGTGTACTCAGACATGAATCTGGCAGTGCTCTGAACATAGGTCGTGCTGCAGGTTAAAGCAAGGTGACTGCGTGCAAGGCAAATGCTTTACTTCCTACACTATCTCTCCAGATTCCTTTGCCCAGTTATGAACATTCATTTCTCTCACAAAAATGAAACTCAACCTAAAAAATAAAATTCATCTGTTCTCAACTCCATTTTCTTTTTCTAGTCAATGTTGCTCTCAATTTGCATTCCATTTCTATTAATTTTTGCCTGTTGCTGTGTTCTTTTTTTGAAGTCTATGATTATCTTATCTTTTTATGTTAATATGATTTACAGCAGTTTTTAGTCTATTCCTTGTTGCCCTGCTCCATTCTATTCTATTAGCTAGTCTTTGGGCTTTAAATTTTTTGAATTGATATTTTTAAGTTGTTCGCAGTATCTAACACTCTATTTTATCTTTTTCTTCATTTCTTTGGGTTATGTTTTACTTATATCTTAGTTTCTTTTTATGGCATTGGCATGTTATTTCTTGCTATAACATGTGTGCATAATAATAATATCATTTATGTTTTGTCCTGCTTAAACATCGGAGAAGCTTTGAATAGCTGATTTATTTACTCTGATATGGTGTAGTGATATGGGTAACTTGATCATTTTCCCAGAATATCTTGAAAGCAAATTTTTTCCCAAGTTATATTTAAAGGGATAGTATTTCATTCTCTCTTCTGAGGGAATGGCAAGAAAGGGAAAAAAATTATCATTCCTACTATGGCCTCTATTTTCCTGAAAGAACATTGAATGCCTTGAAACCAAATTCTTCAATTTGGAATCACTTACAATTTAGAGACCAGCCCTACAGCTTTCAATTCTAAAAGCATATTAGGCCCATTTGTAACATTATCAGTTTCATTTGTTTCCCTCAGCAGTGATTCTCATTACAGCTCATACAAAGGATTGAAAGATACCCCATATGCTCTACCATCCCCAATTTATTATTAGAGTGAAAAGATGCATTTTGTGAAACATCAAAGTTATTTAAAATTTTATGACTTTTCTTATGAAGGCAATGTGATTTCCAAAAAATTATTCACAGGGGCCAGTGAGAAATGAAGTGGACAAGGTACTTGTTTTGCATGAGACCCATTTGCATTTAATTTTTGGCATTATATATGGTTCCCTGGGATGAACCCAGAGCCATGGCAGAGCCTGGCAAGCTACCCGTGGTGTATTCGATATGCCAAAAACAGTAACAATAATGGACCTCATTCCTAACGAATGGAGACGCTACTGGTACCTGCCTGCTCGAGCACATTGATGAACAACAGGAAGAGGAGTGGCAAGTGATATGTAGTTCCTGAAACGCCACTAGGAATGATCTATAACAGGAGAAAGCCCTGTGCACTGCCAGGTGCGGCACCCAAAATTTAAAAAAAAGGGAAAAATGTTTCGAATTATTCAGAGTTGAATTTTAGGAATATGATGTTCCAACACCAGTCCCACTACCAGTGTCAGCTTCCCTTCATCAATGGCACAGATTTCCTCTTTTCCTGCAGTCTGCCTCCCTGACAGGCACATTTTAAAACTTGGTGATTGTAGCTTGGATAAACTCCAAACTTCTTACAGAATCAATTGTTTCTCCTTATACTTGTTAAAACCCTAGTCTCATAAATTATTTTCCTTCTGCCTGAAATGTTCTTTTATTTCCTCTTGATGTTTTCTTCTTTCCCTTTTTCTTTTCTCACTCATTAAGAGAAGTTTAACATATCTAATGCCATACTTGAAGTGAAACACTTTTCTTGACATCTCAATGCTGCTTCTCCCTGCATTCCCATAGAGGTGACAGATGAGTTTTATAACATAGCTATTATAATTTGTATGTTTTTATTATTTTGGCATTTCATTTTTACTGAAAATATACCTTGTGGTGTATATCAACAAACATCTGTCAGAAAAGTTTGCAGAGTGGAACTTTTTTAAAGTCTTAAGTGTTGGAATATATATTTTAAAAACCAAAAAGCACAGATAAATATAACGTCTCAGACAAGTTCTTCAGTTCTTCTTTCATAGCACATTTATTTTGTGTTGGCAGAAGGTAGATATAAGGATATGCGAAGGAAGGTCTGATGGATACTGCCTGTTAACAGATACATGGGGTCTTCTGGCAGACTGTCTCCCAATAGTTACTATGTAGAATTCCCTGTTTTTTTAAATTTATATTCATTCATTCATTTCATTCATTCATTCATCTATTTATTTATTTTGCTTTTTGGGTCATACCTGTCAACGCTCAGGGTTACTCCTGGCTTTTTGCTCAGGAATTACTTCCTGGCGGTGCTCAGGGGACCATATGGATGTTGGGGATCGAACTCGGGTTGGCGCGTGCAAGGCAAACGCCCTACATGCTGGGCTATCGCTCTGCCCCAATTAATCCCGCTTGATTAACTGCAACTGTTAATCAAGCTGCAGTTACCCAGACAAGGCTATCCTAGGTCATTTCTCTGCACATTTCCTTGTTGGCTATACCTAGCCCAAGATGGAGTCTAATGGACGATGCTTAAAGTTAGGAAGAAAATAGGTTTTCTTGTTCTTCTGTCTGAAATGACCTTGCCATCATGGGAAGGCTGAATAGCAACTGTAATGCATTCTTTTTTTCATCTTACCTTACCTAGATAGCACCCCCTGCAGGTTTTTGGTTCCTGGACGTCTCCTTCCTATTATTCCTAATACCTATGCAAAGAATGTGAAATGTAAACCATGCAAACTTAATTCTAAACTGTATTGCCCTTTGAGATGATGGGATAGAAGAGAGTTGGGGTCCTTGTAGAGGTGGTCAGTCAGCTGCCAAGATGAGAGCTGCTGCTCCTCCCTCCAGCGGTGATCATTAAAAATATTAATGGATATATGTCATGTTTCTGGAGTCTCATCTCTGCGCCTCTGAACTGACAGGACATTCCTGCTTCAATTTTGAATAAATGTTTTTCGCATATATGTTGGTATAGTAGATTAGAATCTCTGAAACAAGATATGTTCTTAGAGAATGTGTCTTCCATTCTTTCTACTTTGTCTTTATGGATGATTGTCACTTCTCAAGAGGTATTTACAAGGCTCTTAGACTAATACCACCTTACATCAGGATCTTCATTGAAATATGGGGTTTACTTGGCTTAGCTACAGTGCTTGCTTACTAATAACTATGGGCACATGCCTCTGCTGAATGGAGAGACCTTTGTGTCTCCCTTCAGAGAAGTTATCCCATGGTGTGTAAAACTCTACACTTCTCTTCTGTGATTAACATTACTCTTCCCTTTCCTTTCATTGAACTCTTTCTCAAGCAATAGCAACCAAAAAAAAGAAGTTACAAGAAGCAATCACAGCAATTATTTCCTATAATCCTTTATATTATCAGAGAAAAGTACAAATAAAAGGTACATTTAAGTAAGATATTCAGAAGTAGAATGAAATAGTGTTCAACTTAGAGAAGAAAATATTTTTTAAAAGCTAATAGTCATTTCTTTCATTCTGCGATGCTTGTAATAAAGTCAGACCTCAAGACAACAATCACCAAAAAGTTTATAAAAAATAGGATAATAAGCATAAAGTGATGTTCAATGTAAAAGTTCTTAAAGTCTGATAATGTAATTTAATGTGTATCCATCAAATGTAAATGTTCAGTTTATAGTGACTTAACCTGAATTCTATACCAGCAGGCATTAGTCTGACTTCTAATTCAAGTAAAATAGACATTTTATAGAAGTCAATAAACCAAAAGTTAAAGTATTTGTATAATTTAGATGAGAGCAGTAGATCCAGAATATAATCATGTGCTCCCCATGATACAATAAATTACAATGAAATGTTTCTTTGCATGCTCTATAGTATCTAGGAAGTAAAGTAGTGAAAATTAGCTACGGGTTTGAGATTGCTAAGTGGATTAGATTAGTATTTACCAAATTTGATTCAACTTCTCATTTCTTTTGAATTTGAAATAGCCAAAAGTTTGGTTCAATGTCTCATTTCTTTTTGGGTTTGAAGCAGTTAAGATCAAAGTCGATAAATATTTTGATAAAAGGTAGTTCACTTGTATCACTTATATTCCCTTTGTTCATCGATTTGCTTGAGTGGGCACCAGAAACATCTCCATATGTCCTGTCACATGCTAGGGTAGCCTCAGGGCATCTGCTCACTCCAGGAACATGAAGAGCCTCAAACCCTTCCTTCAGGTGATGGAAATGAGGTCTATAATTGTTATTGGTTTTTGGCATATCAAATACCACATGGGTAGCTTGCCAGGCTCTGCTGTGCGGGAAAGGTAGTTATTCTATCTTTAGCATAAAAGGTAGTTATGCTAATGATATTTGAAGCAATTTCTCCCCCAATAATACAAACATCACTGTATCACTGTCTTCCCGTTCATCATCAATTTGCTCGGCGGGCACCAGTAACATCTCCATATGACTTGTCTCATGCAAGTAGAGCCCAAGGGCACCTGCTTGCTCCAGGAACATAAAGAGCCTCAAACCATTCCATCAGGTCATGGGAATGAGGTCTATAATTGTTACTGGTATCTGGCATATCAAATACAAACATCACTTGGACATATTGTATGATCGTGTAATATGTTTTAAGTGCCATACAAAAAATTCTAATTAATTTTTTAGAGATCACTTTGGGTTACATTAGAGTAAGAAAGATTGATTCATAAGTTATTTTAATTTTTTGCTGTTCTTAAGCTGTCAAATAATATGCTGCTTGATATTCAACTCACTTATTTACATTTTAGTCCTCAGGAAGCAGAACGATTTATCAATGACTCTCTTTTCTCTAGAGCTTCCCTCATACTAATACCACAATTTTATTTATGGTAGTGGTTCCTTCTGACTAATAATTCTGCTGTCAGCAACAGACACAAATATGAACTTGCGAGCCTTTAGGAAACCTATATTGATTGTGCAGTAAAATGCCTTTTGGTGTCATTTAAGTAAATTTCCATTTGGAGATTGGATTTTTAAACATTTTTATTAATTCACTTTACTAGCTCAAGACTATTTCTGTTTTTAATGAGAAAGATTCATGCTCTCTGGTATTGTGTTTAGTATACTAAATAGTATTGGGTATGCAGTTTATCCATTTTTAGAATTGAAATAAATAAGAAATATGTTTCTGTAGAAGCAATTTGCAACTAAAGAAGCTTGCCGGACCTTAAAAACATGAAGTTTCTTCAGTAACCAGCATTATGCTTCTGTACAAATATCATATTATTCATCCTTGATGTGTCATTTGCTGCTCAAAATCTGATTTATACATTTATGGAAATCTGATTTATATATTTATGGAAATGGGGCAATTCCCTTTGCAGCCATGAATAACAAAAGTTTTGAAAATTAACCAATAGCATCAAGCTGTTGGGTTATATAAGCAAGGGAAAATAGACTCAGAGACAAGTTTTTTTTTTTTTTTTTTTTACATTAGCTATATATATGCTGTAGTATAAAGCATCTCAAAGTTTTGCAGTGGAATCATGTTTATTTTACTCCTTTGACAGTCAGTTTGTATCAAGTAATTTTACATCCTTACCATGGCAAGATTTGTTCTTTCCTTTCTGTACCAGAGCAAGCCAGAGACTCTAGGCTTTCTCTGACCTTACAGTTCCCATTTCTTCTGACATTTGAATTCCTATCCCCAAATGTAAGGATCAGTGACTTAGTTATCAAAGTATTTTGGATTCAGGTAGCTTAGTGCATATCCTTCTTTTCAATTATTTAATATAACACAAGTTTAAATGTGTGTGTAACAGGAAATCAAAACAAGAGAAACAAAGACACAGGTGAAATACAGTAGATGTATGTGAGGTTTCTAACTTGGTACTTGGTAACGTAGCATGCGATTAGCAAATGTTGATTTATTTTTATAATGACCTAAAATAATTTCATGGTAGTGTTTGCTTGTTAAGGTTTTGTATTGTTCTATAGGTCTGGCTTGAATTTAGGTTAATAAAGAAAGCACAGAAAATGTATTGTGTTAAAGGTAATGAACAGGGAACTGCTTTTTGTCTCACTGTCCTTCCCTCTGTTTGAAGTGAATAGGAGGGCATCGCTTGTCCAAGAACACAAACAGGGTGAGCAGCAGACATAGGAGTGGAGAAGGAAGCGGACTTCATAGCGAGCAGACAGCAGGAGCATGACAAAGTGCCTCATGGCAGTTGCTGCTCTTTAGGAAGAAAAGTTGCTGGGAAAGAGATTTAGGTAAGGAACAGTTGTTCTTAATTTTCTTTTCCAAAATGTATGAGGGATAGAAAAAATACTCTGAATACAATTTATTTCACTCATATTCAGTAATTTATTCCTTAAAGAACAAATATTATCTGGGACCTAGTATAAAATAGGAATTCATTTCCATAACTATCACAAAATTTTATTATAATTACATACTTTCCAGGTGACCTTTAAGTTATGATAATGTTTGAAGTTGGCTTTCCCAATGGATGAGTTGCAAATATGAGGCAATAGTTATAATAGCTCAGGTCACAGGTGGAATAATTGAATATCATTAACCATGACATTTGATTATGTCTCTTCATTTTATCTGTTGATATGTCAAATTTCTCATGAAATCAGAGCCCATGGGTATTAATTATTGCTAGAGTTGATAGCATTGTGATTTTATAATCATCTGATAAATTGGTATTTAATTGGTATTTGTCTTAATATCAAGACATTTCACGTTAAACTCAGAAGGTTGCTTTCATTATTAAAATTTTTTTTCAAGGAGAAGTAAAATAAGTCATTCAAAGAGTTCATGATATAAATTCTATTCAAGTAAGATCTTGGTTCTTGAATTCATTGATTTGTCAGAATATCGTTTTGTGGTAAAAATAGAAATAAATTGTAAAACATCACGGAGTCAAAGTCATCTTGACTTCATCAAGTTTGTGTCTCACTGTTTCTGTTTCACACAGTTCTCTCTACATTCTGATTATCATTGTTCTCTTGTAGTCCATTTTTCTCACTAAAAAGAAGTCATAAATATAATGCAATATATCGAGACAGGATTTTCTTAGAAATACAGATTTAAATCAATGCCCAAGGCAAACATTTACTATAATTTTTATTTGATATGAATAATAACATCTTGATATTATTTTATTTGGCAAATATGGCACAGGACTTTAATAAACTTTTGTTGTTAAAAAAGTTCCTTAAAATTTTGTTTTTGGATACTACCCAGGGAGGTTCAGAGACAATTCATAGTTCAGTGCTTGGACTCATTCCCGGCTGTACTCAGAGGATCATGCCATATTGGGGATCAAACTGGGGTCACCCACATGAAAAGCATGTGTTCTAGTACACACTGAGCCGTCTTTCTTATTCTTTCGTTATGTATGTATGTATGTACATACGTATTTTATATTTTTGGATCACACCTGCTCCTCAGGATTTACACCTGGATCTGCATTCAGAGATCACTACAGATGGGATTCAAGGAATCAATTGTGGTGCCAGGGATTGAACCACAGTTGGTTGCATCCAAGAAAAAGCCCTACTTTTAATATTTAGAAATAATCATCAGATTTAAAGTTTCACATAATATTGTCAGAATTGAATATTTTGGCTTTCTTGTCAATTTACTTGGGGAACATGTATTAGGGACATCATTATTATGCAGAATGAAAGAAACAAATAACTCAGTTACAAGTAGGTAGAATATAAAATGCATGTGTGTGTATTACAGATTTTATCATTAAAAAACTTGGAATGTTTGAGAATTTATCCTTGATGAGACATTTATATCTCTGGCTTTAGGAAATTAATTACAGAATGCCTTGAATTTTTTTTAAATATTGTACTTTTAATATAGTTTTATTTCTCAATTTTTTGCAGCATATTTTACTTCCTTCAGAAAATAGTGAAGGATAAAATTAACTATTTCAAATATGTAATTAAATATATGTGACATTTTTTCATTTTTGTATTGACATTTAGTCTTTTGGAAAATGTGCTTAATTTGCTATTAAACTGGGCTATTTACAAAACCACTACAACTTTGTATTACATAGATGAGGTTTCATGGTTGTCTTATTAAAACAGTATATTAGAAAAGTTATATGTCCCATGGACATGTCAGCTACAATATTATGTTGTCACATAACTGTTTACTATTCTAAATGCTTTCAATGGTTTCTTTTGAATCTATGATTGCATCTTTTTGTTTGTTTTATTTTGGCAATACTCAGAATGTACACCTGGCTCTATGCTCAGGGTCACTCCTAATGGTGTCTGGGGAAGTATATAGGATGCTCGGGATCAAAACTGAGTTGGCCACATACAAGGCAAATGACCTACTTGCTGTGCTCTCTGATCCCATGATTATATCTTTAATACTATTCAAACAGGGCTGGGCTATAGCTCAGAAGTACTGAGCTATAGGTAAAATATAAATGCACTTATCTTGCATATGCATGTTTTGGGTTCAATCCCCAGTACACCCATCAAAATAATAAAAAAATGTGCACACCAAAAAAGCTCTCCTAATTAAGTAGCAACCCGTATGGTTCATTTGATGTTGTAGGATTTGATAGTTTGCATCCTTGTTTAAAGGTCCATATTTAAAAATTTCATGTCAAACAGACGCAGTGCTACTAGTTTGACTAATGTAGTCACACCAGTTAATTACGTTGTTTTTGTTTTGTTTTGGGGAGCTTGATTACTCAGGAATTACATCAAGGACCATTCCTGGTGATGCTTAGGAAGCCATGTGTGGTTCTGGGGTTTGAACCTTGTTGGGTAGCATATAAGGCAAGTAACTTACCTGATGTGCTATCACTAAAACTCCAATTATGTTGATTTTCAGCAATATGTTAATCCAGTATCTGACTTCTATGTACTATCAAATCTTGTTCCATTATCCCATATGCTCACAATTCACCACCACATAGGTCTTCCATAAACATTCCAAGATTTTAGAATTCTTTTACTTAGAATGGATCAAACAAACAAGTCAATTAATATAACATTTCATATCAATACAGGGGAAAATAAAAAACTATATGATTTGATCACTAGGTGCTCAGAAAGGTTTTTATAAGACCCAACATTCATATGGATAGAAGCAATTTTCCTCAATATAATAATCATCATTTATCTTGGACATTTATCTTGCTCTTCCTGTGCCCAGCCGCTCACGAGGCGCCCTGGAGGGATGGCGGGTTCTAGCCCTGATGCGCCACCCCAGCAGAGCCTCACAACAAGTCAGATGACTCCCCGCACTCCATGATGGCCTCCATTTTCCACATCCGAACTTCCCTCTAGTCAGAACTCCACCCAGCAGACCAGCCTATCACAGTCCGGCTCAAGCAGCCGCAGTGGACACATGGTTCATCAATAAGTGCTGGATTTAGAGATGACTACAAGAGTATGCTACCCGCACGGCAGAGCCTGGCAAGTTACCTGTGTCGTATTTGATATGCCAAATACCAGTAACAATTATAGACCTCATTCCCATGACCTGATGGAATGGTTTGAGGCTCTTTATGTTCCTGGAGCAAGCAGGTGCCCTTGGGCTCTACTTGCATGAGACAGGACATATGGAGATGTTACTGGTGCCGCTGGAGCAAATCGATGATGAACGAGAAGACTGTGATACAGTGATATCTTGGATAGACTCAGCATCTTATTCATGGTAAAAATGGAAAACCTTCCTCTTAGGATCAGGCAAAAGAAAAAAAAACAGTCATAAAACAAGGTTGCCTACTGTTACTACTCAATATAGAATTGAAAATGCTGTCTATTGTAATTAGGCAATAAAGATATTAAGGGCATCCTGATCAGAAAGGAATGTCAGACTATCACTAATTGCAGATGACATGCTTTATCTATCTTGGATATTACCCCTTTTTTAAAAATCAGATTAGTGGTGGGTAAAAATAATAGATAAAACACTTAAGAAAACCTTAAAAGTTCAAAAATACTACTAGTAACAATAAGCTTGTATAGTAATATGTCAGGTTACAATATAACACACAGATATCTATGACATTATGTATGCAAATAAAATAGAAAAAAAGTAAAAAAAACAGTAGTCCCATTCACAAATGTGCCTCAAAATTTTTTTTTAAAAATCAAGCATTTGGGAACCAGCATAACAAAAGAGGTAAATGACATATAAAGAAAACTATAATTTTCTGCTAAGAGAGTTAAAATAAGACATAATGAAATGAAAAGACATCCCTGTTCATGCATGAATTGAAAGGAATAATATTGCCAAAATGACATTTGTACCCAAAGTAATATATAGATTCAGTGCAGTTAAGTATATGTTCATTGAGTCTTTGACTAGATGTTCATCTAGTCTTTGGCAAAAAAAGCAGAGTATGAAGTGGAGCAAAGAAAGCCTCTTTAGCTAATGCTAAAGAGGAAAACTGGTCAGTCGCTTGTAAATAAATTAAATCAGACTCTTATCTCATACCAGGCACAAAAGTCAATTAAAATTGGATTAAAGACCTTGATATCAAGACCTCAACTTATCAATTATGTTAAGAAAAACATAAGTAGAACCCTTCAAGAAATTGAAAGTAGAGGTATTAATGATTCAGTGCCAATGACTTAGCAAACTGAAGCAAAAATAAACAAATAGGATTATATTGAATTTAGAAGCATCTGCACTGCAAAAGAAATGATGACCAGAAGAGTCATGCCACATAGTAGGAAAAAATTTTTTTCACCCACCACTCATCTGATAAAAAGGGTTAATCCAAGATAGATAAATCACTTGTATCACTTCACTTGTCTTCTCGTTGATCATTGATTTGCTCGAGCGGGCACCAGTAACATTTCCATACATCCTGTCACATGCTAGTAGAGCCCAAGGACATCTGCTTGCTCCAGGAACATAAAGAGCCTCAAACTATTCCATCAGGTCATGGGAATGAGGACTATAATTGTTACTGGTATTTGGCATATTAAATACGACATGGGTAGCTTGCCAGACTCTGCCATGGGGGTGGAATACTCCTACAGTCACCTCTAATCTCAAGCATTTATTGATGAACCGGGCTTGTGCTCAGCTCTTCTGCTGGGTGGAGCTCTGCCCATACATACATGGGGCAGAGTTGTTACCAGCCTCTCCCTGTGCCCAGCTGATCACAAGGTGCCTGGGAAGGATGGCGGGTTCTAGCCCTGGCCGGCCACCCCAGCAGATCCTCGCAAGAAGCCAGAGGAACCCCAACACCATGAGGGCCGCCATTTTCCACATCCGGAAGATAGAAAGCAATTATAAAACTTAACATGAAAAAAAATCAGCACCATCAAAATTGGGGAAAAGAAACAAACATACAGATGAACGATACATATACGAAAAGATGCCTTGCATCGCTTTTTATTTGGAAAGTAAAAATAAAAACACAATGAACTAAAATCTTTTCACTGTATCATTGACACTGTCTTCCCATTCATCATCGATTTGCTCAAGCGGGCACCAGTAGCATCTCCATATGACCTGTCTCATGCAAGTAGAGCCCAAGGGCACCTGCTTGCTCCAGGAACATAAAGAGCCTCAAACCATTCCATCAGGTCTTGGGAATGAGGTCTATAATTGTTACTGGTATTTGGCATATCAAATACGACACGGGTAGCTTGCCAGGCTCTGCCATGCGGGTAGCATACTCTTGTAGTCATCTCTAAATCCAGCATTTATTGATGAATGCGGCTGCGTGAGGCGGGATATGATAGGC
Source organism: Cryptotis parvus (assembly GCA_021461705.1). Lineage (NCBI taxonomy): Eukaryota > Metazoa > Chordata > Mammalia > Eulipotyphla > Soricidae > Cryptotis > Cryptotis parvus. The sequence continues at coordinate 163,882 of JAJIBD010003098.1, read as the reverse complement.
TGGTTTGCTAAGTGGAGTTTTGGCGTGAGGGAGGTCCGGATGTGGAAAATGGAGGCCCTAATGGAGTGGGGGGTCTTCTGGCTTGTTGTGAGGCTCTGCTGGGGTGGTGGGCCAGGGCTAGAACCCGCCACCCCCTTCCAGGCACCTCATGAGCGACTGGGCACAGAGAGAGCCAGTAGCAGCTCTGCCCCATGTCTGTGAGTTTAAAAGAGTTACAATCTTTTAACTCTGAGTAAAAGAAAAATTTTTACTTAGAGTTTTTCTGCCTAATATTATTGATACTAACTTTTCACTTACATGGTTATGCTTCTCATGCAATTATAATTTACAAGTCAAAATAATAAAAATTCAAAACAATTATGTTAATCTAAAAACAAATTTTAAGTAGGTATAAAGTCAAGTGTTTTTATAGCAGTAGAAATATAAATTTTCAAGCATGTTGCTTATTTGACTATGAGTGATTAAATAAAAGTGTGGATGATGTTGAAGTAAATGCAAAGGACATGATATGTGGGGCCTCGGTGACTTGGTAGATCTTAAAACATTCCTATTGCATCAGTTAACTTTACTGAGGCAGCTGTCCTGAGGTTGTATGATCACAGTATGTACATTATGTTTGTGTGAATACTATGCTTCTAATTATTTTATTTTATTTTCCCCATCTCCTATCTGCTGTTGGTTTTGTTGGAATAAGTAGGGTCTCATACACACGCATACACATTGGGTTGTGATGGTCACACATTTAGTTGTGGCACTTCAGTTGTGGTGTATACTGGTGACTGCATATCAGGTTGTGGTACTAGCATACTTGCCTGTGTTTTCAACTGAGGTCACCGCACTGTTTAGTTGAGGTGTTCTGGGTGAGTGCTTGTTCGGTTTTCACTTCTGGTCAATGGGCTTTCTTATCTTATTATTTTTAAGTTATAGTACTTGCTCTGTTGTCTTCTTTAGTAGTGTTGCTCAGACACACCTGGCTCCAGTGCTGGGGTTCCCCAGTTGAGCTATCAAACACAAAGATCCGACTGGTCAGGAACACATGGGGGCAGCTCTGGGGATCAGACTTGAAACTTTTGCTTACAAGCAGGTGATTTTATTTTATTGTATTTTTGTTTTTTTTTGTTTTGGAGTCTAACCTGCAAATACATGAGAATTAATCCTGGCCATTATTACATGGTCCCCTGAGAAGTACTCTCAGGGGACCATTTGGGGTAGCCAGGGATTGAATCCAGGCCAGCCATGTGCCAGGCAGGTGCCTTATCCACTGTACTATCAATTTGGCCCCAAGGCAGGTACTTTTAGATATAGCCTTTTGTAGTCTCTCATTGTCACTTTTTAAAATATATCTGTAGTCCAACAGATGTCTCTATGAAGATTTAGAAGGCATCAAAATATGTTTAAAGTTTAAACCTCAGTTTAAAAATAATTTAATCTAAGTTCTTAGACTTAAGAATAAAAGAAAAGATTTGCTATGAAGGGAATAACAATTATTGTTTTATTGTATATATAGAATTTAAAGTAGTTTTCTTGAAGAGAATTTTTAAATAAAAATCATCTATTAAAATATCATGACTTTATCAATACCATTCCAATAAGCTATATAGTCAGTGCCTGCTAAAGGAGCAGGCATGGCGATGGCAGATAGGTGGAAAACGTGCTTCATTGGTGGTGGTAAGGGCACATTGGTGGTGAGACTGGTGTTGGAGTATTGAATACTTGAAACAACTGTATTGTGAACAACTTTGTAAATCACAGTGTTTGAAGTTAAAAAAATCATCTCATAATAAATGTGAATAATATAAAATTATTGTAAAGTAATATATTTTAGAAATAATTTCTTAGTATTTACTTTTATGGGGGGATCAGGTCACATAGGACTATGTTAAATGACTATGTTACTCCTATCTCTGTGCTCAGAGGATCATATGGGATGCCGGAGGTCAAATCCAGATCAGCCATGTCCAAAACAAGTGCCCTACTTGGGCTACTATTTCTCCAGCCCTCAAATATATGTATAAACATATATATAAATATATAAAACTATATAAAAATATATAAATATATTTATATACAAATATATATTTATATATAAATATATATTTTTTATACAAATATATATTTATATATAAATATATATTTTTGGTATATATTTATATATAAATATATATTTATTTGTATATATATTTATATATAAATATATATATATAAATTGTATATATATATGTATATATATATACAATTTGTTTGGTCACACCTGACAACGCTCAGGTGTTACTCCTGGCTCTGCACTCAGGAATTACTCCTGGTGGTGCTCAGGGGACCATATGGGATGCCAGGGATTGAACCCAGGTCAGCCACGTGCAAGGCAAATGCCCTACCTGCTGTGCTATTGCTCTGGCCTCCTTAAAACATTTCTTTAAAAGAATTCTCTATACCGTTTTCCATAGAAACTGTAATAACTTACTTTTCTACAGTGTCTACACCCACGACAACTTTTACTTTCCGTTATAACACTTTTTTTAAACATTTTGACAAAACTGCTTTCTTTCTTTTCTTTCTTTCTTTCTTTCTTTCTTTCTTTCTTTCTTTCTTTCTTTCTCTTTCTTTCTTTCTTTCTTTCTTTCTTTCTTTCTTTCTTTCTTTCTTTCTTTCTTTCTTTCCTTCCTCTCTTTCTTTCTCTTTCTTTCTCTTTCTTTCTCTCTTTCTTTCTCTCTTTCCTTTCTTCTTTCTTTCTTTCTTCTTTCTTTCTTTCTTTCTTCTTTCTTTCTTTCTTTCTTTCTTTCTTTCTTTCTTTCTTTCTTTCTTTCTTTCTTTCTTTCTTTCTTTCTTTCTTTCTTTCTTTCTTTCTTTCTTTCTTCTCTCTCTCTCTCTTTCTTTCTCTCTCTTTTTTTCTTTCTTTTAATATCTTTCTATTGCAAAACTACTGGACCGTGCATCGTGGAATCTATGACACTTCACCCTTAAATATTTTAGCATCCACTTTGGATTCTATAGTGTATTTGTCACATATAAGGTAATCAATACTAAATCAGTAAACTCACTAATATACATTTTTATCAAAATTTCTACAATTGTTCCCAGAGTATCTTCTGGAACTGCCAAAAATATTTTTCTATAATATTTTGTCAAGTGAATGAGGTTCTCCTATCTATATGTCATAATTATGTTTTCTCTATACAGTACTTGGCAATTGAATAGATTTGGGTTTCCATGGCTCCATACTGCCAGCCTAACTGACTGAAGTAATTTGCTGGAATGGGAAAGGCTAACTGCCAAAGCTCAAAGAATGATAATCAGCAACCAGTATGGCTATGATTTCCAAAGGTGCTAATCACTTGGAAAATTTGCTTCTCATTGGCTCAAACTATAGATAGTTACTAATTGAAAAGCATCTAGAATAATAATAAGGTGTGTTAGCATGTTAATAGGTTTTGTGCTTAGAGACTTTGCATTATAAATTATGAATTCTGCACTAGCCAGATGGACAGGATTAATTAGCATGTCAGTATTACCTAGAATTCTCTGGCCATTGAGGGTAAATAAAGTGACCATAATCATTTTGGCATTGTTTGTCATTCTATTGCTAGTGCTTGCCTGTTAGGAATAGGATTTCAGCTCATTCTTAAAGCACTGAGTCAGTTTTTTCCTTAGTTAAAATGAATCTTCGAGTGTTTTTATTTTCTCCCTCTTGGATAGATAAAATGGGCAGCATGCTTAATCTCTTTTCTACTTGGTTTCCTCACATGAGATATAAAGAGACTGAAATAGATAGCTCTAAGATACTTTCTAGATTTGAAACTTTACAGAATTACATAGGTTCATTCCTGGTAATAGGTCTGGAGTGGGAGGAGGAGTAGGCTCAAAACAAATATTTCAGTAGAGCAATTGAAACCACCATTTCCAAATGAAAACAACCTATAAAAATATATCTGGGTAGATTTTATATTTCCCAAATCATGCACATTGCTTTATTGTAGTCCTAGGTGGCTGTCCTCTCCAGATAAGCAAGCCATTCTTTTTGTTTACTCTTTCCTGAACTCGTCACTTCTTACCAGTGGGGCTCGTGCAATATTTATTTATTTATTATTTATTTTAAACATTTTTATTATACCACTGTGAGATATAAAATTACAAAGCTGTTTATGTTTGGGTCTCAGCCATACAGTATTCCAGCACCCAACCCTCAACCACCCCTCCAATATCTCTAAATTCCCTACCCTACCCTAGCCTTCCTGCCTCTATGGTAGACATTTTCTTCTCTATCTCTGTCTCTGTCTCTGTCTCTGTCTCTGTCTCTGTCTCTCTCTCTGTCTTTTTTCCATTCTCTTGCACATTGTGACTTCGTGCAATTGTTTTTAAGACAGACACTGTGAGAATACTGGAAGGAAGAAGAGTTCTCAAATCAGCTTATCCATGTGTACCTGAGCTTACAAGGAAGGAGTGATACTTTCACTTTTAAAATCCTATTAGTTTTGGGGCCAGAGCGATAGCCCAGCGGGTAGGGCGTTTGCCTTGCACTGCCGGCGCCTGTGCCGGCCTGGGTTCGATCCCCGCATCCCATATGGTCCCCCGAGCACCGCCAGGAGTAATTCCTGAGTGCAGAGCCAGGAGTAACCCCTGAGCATTGCCGGGTGTGGCCCAAAAAAGCAAAAAAAAAAAAAAAAATAAAATAAAATAAAAATAAAATCCTATTAGTTTCTGTTGTTGGAGTTTGTTGGAGTAAATGTTTTGCTGCTGTTGTGACATGTAGCCAACCGGGTTCAATCACTGGCATCCCATATGGTCTGCTGAGCACCGCCAGGAGTAATTCCTGAGTGCAGAACCAGGAGTAACTCCTGAGCATTGCCAGGTGTGACCCAAAAGAAAAAGAAAAACAAAAAAAAAAAAAACCCTCTAAAAAACAAAAAACCAACCAAACAAACATTGATCAGTAAAGAACTTAACAACAACCTTGCATGCTATTTCTCTCTACTACTAATTCTACTCTCTCTCCTTGGAGGCTGTCTCTTTTAATTATTTCTCATTAGTTGGGTGCTTATATCAAAATCTTAGATATAGGCTAATTCTTCAGGTAGCCTTTGTCTAGAATAGACAAAATCATATGAGCAGAAAGCAGAATGAAGATAAGAGGGGAATAAATGTATGTGGTGCTTATTTTATCACTGTCACTGTCACTGTCTTCCCGTTGTTCATCGATTTGCCCGGGCGGGACCCAGTAACATCTCCATAGGTCCTGTCTCATGCTAGTAGAGCCCAAGGGCATCTGCTTGCTCCAGGAACATAAAGAGCCACAATCCATTCTGGAATGAGGTCTATAATTGTTACTGGTATATGGCATATCAAATACAACACGGGTAGCTTGCCAGGTTCTGCCGCAGGTAGTATACTCTTGTAGGCATATCTAAGTCCAGCATTTAATGATGAACCGCGTGGCGCTTGCCGGACTGTGATAGGCTGGTCTGCTGGGTGGAGTTCTGAAGAGAGAGAGAAGTCCGATGGGAAAATGGAGGCCCCATGGAGTGTGGGGGTCGTCTGGCTTGTTGCAAGGCTCTGCTGGGCTGGCGGGCCAGGGCTAGAACCCGCCATCTCTCCTGGGCTCCTTGTGAGCGGCTGGGCACAGGGAGAGCAAGTAGCAGCTCTGCCCCCATGTCTGTCTCTGGATCAGCATACCTGGGCCGGATTAAAAAAGACTGCAGCAGGGTGGATTTCGATGATCCGACTGTGATAAGCTGGTCTGCTGGGTGGAGTTCTGTCGAGAGAGAAGTCCGGATGTGGAAAATGGAGGCCTTCATAGAGTGGGGGGGTCGTCTGGCTTGTTGCAAGGCTCTGCTGGGTTGGTGGGCCAGGGGCTAGCTTATTTTGAGGGTGTTGAAAGTATTCTAGAATTAGCATGATGGGTTCTTGCTATGTGAACATACAAACAACTGTGTGTTTTTAAAAGCTACTGAAATGTATGTATGAAAATGGTTCAAATAGTAAATTTCATATTATGTAAATTAAGAACATTAGATAGCCTCTACTTAGAAAATCACCTACTTTCTCCTTTATTAGCAATATTTTAAAATTTATATGTTAAGTTATTTTTAGCACTCTGATTTTAGAGTTCATGACACTGAGATACAAAGATGAATTTCCTCAAATCATTAAAATAGTAAACCAGGGATTTGATCCCAAGTTACGTTTAATTTTGTTAGGACTATCAAAGTGGAAACAACCAAGTTTGGTACATGATGGGTTATAGTAGCCTTCTTCTAGTGTCCATTTAGAGATCTGATTTGGGAATTAAATAGTGACAAGTTACTGTTAACATTCATGTATGACCCTTGACTGCTAATTATATGCGTCAACTACATTCCATTAGTGATCTTAGCAGCAAAGATGTGTAATTGATTGTTGATGTTGATTAAACACGTCTAAGAAGCAGCTGGAAGTAAAAAGTCTCTGTTCAGTTTCCAAACGTGATAGAAATAGCCTCCTTTATCATTGCTAAGGAAGGGTGGGGAAGAAGAGAACCACCCTTCCCTCCAAGGACAAGTTAAACAATGCCAGGAAATGGTGGCCAGTGTTGCCAAAGTCCTGAGTATTTAAAGAATCCACGAATACAGTGTCTCAGAAAGGGAATGTTTTTTAAAAGATCTGAATGCCCTCAAGTCCTGTTTTGTCCTATGTTTCGATGTTTTATTAAACATTCAGTAATTCAATAAGCAAGCACATTATTTTAAACATTTTTGTTATATCACCATGGAGTGGGTGGGGTCGTCTGGCTTGTTGTGAGGTTCTGCCGGGGTGGTGGGCCAAGGCTGGAACCCACCATGCCTCCCGACTGCCTCATGAACGGCTGGGCACAGGGAGAGCAAGGAACCGCTCTGCCCCATGTCTGAGAGTCTCTGGACCAGCATACCTGGGCCGGATTGAGGAAGTAACTGCTCCAGGGTGGGTGTCGATGATCCGGGCTGTGATGGGCTGGTCGGCTGGGTGGAGTTCTGAAGAGAGGGAAGTCCAATGTGGAAAATGGCGGCGCCATGGAGTGGGTGGGGGTCGTCTGGCTTGTTGTGAGGTTCTGCCGGGGTGGTGGGCCAAGGCTGGAACCCACCATGCCTCCCGACTGCCTCATGAACGGCTGGGCACAGGGAGAGCAAGGAACCGCTCTGCCCCATGTCTGAGAGTCTCTGGACCAGCCATTTTCCACATTGGACTTCCCTCTCTTCAGAACTCCACCCAGCCGACCAGCCCATCACAGCTGGCTCGCGCAAAGCGGCCGCCGCAGTTCATCAATAAAGGCTTTATTTGGAGGTGTTTATAGAGTATGCGCCCCGCACGGCAAGCCTAGCAAGCTGCTCGTGTTGTATTTGATATGCCAAATGCCAGTAACAATTATATTAAATCATTCTCATGACCTAATATAATGGTTTGAGGCTCTTTATGTTCCTGTACCAAGCCGATGCCCTTGGCTCTACAGCATGTGACAGGACATATTGAGATATTACTGGTGCCCGCTCAGCAAATAGATGATTAACGGGAAGATCGTGATCGTGATCGTTATATCACCATGAGATAGACAATTACAAAGCTGTTCATGATTGGGTTTCAGTCATACAGTGTTTCAGCACTCATCTCTCCACCAGGGAACATTTTGTACCACCAATGTCCCTGTTTCTCTTCCTTCCCTTCCCCGCTTCTATGGCAGGCGCTTTTCTCTCTTTCTTTTCTCTCTTCTTTTGCACATTGTGAGCAAACACATTTTTAATTAAAACTTAGATGCCTATGGTGAAACCACTGAGCTATAGATTTCATGTGGATAAATATATAGAACATACTTTTTGAGAAATTTTTTATTTAATTTTGTTTTTTGGGTCATACTTTGGCAGTGCTCAGGACTTACTCCTGAAACTGTGTTCAGGGATCAGTCCTGGAAGGCTGAGAGAACTGTATGGGTATATATTGGGGATCCCATACAGGTTAACTACATTTAAGGCAAGTTACTTACTCACTGTACTATCACAATCTTTAAGAAACTAATAGCTGGTCATCACTATCACTATCACTATCACTATCTTCCCGTTCATCATCTATTTGCTAGAGCGGGCACCAGTAATATCTCCATATGTCCTTTCTCATGCTAGTAGAACCCAAAGGCATCCTCTTGCTCCAGGAACATAAAGAGCTTCAAGCCATTATATTAGGTCATGGGAATGACCTAATATGAATGTTACTGGTATTTGGCATATAAAATACTACACGAGCAGCTTGCCAGGCTTGACATGCGGGTGCCATACTCTTGTAGTCATCTCTAAATAAAGCAATTATTGATGAACCGCCAGCCGCTAGGGGCCAAGCGAGCGGGCTGTGATAGTCTGGTCTGCTGGGTGGAGTTGTGATGAGAAAGAAGTCCGGATGCGGAAAACGGCAACCCCCATGGAGTGTGTGTGTGTGTGTGTGGGGGGGAGGGTGTCATCTGGCTTGTTGTGAGGTTCTGCTGGGGTGGTAGGCCAGGGCTAGTACCCACCATGCCTCTCGGGCACCTCATGAGCGGCTGGGCACAGGGAGAGCAAGCAGCAAGTAGCTGGTCATATAGGCAGACAAGTTAATTCAAGCAGCAAAAAACTCCTTGAGTTCTCTGATTCAGGATAGAACTTAACTGTTCTTGGGGGGCTGGAGTGATAGCCCAGCGGGTAGGGCATTTGTCTTGCACGCAGCCCAGCCAGCCTTTGCTGGTCCCGGTTCGATCCCCGGCATCCCATATGTTCCCCCAGCACCGCCAGGAGTGATTCCTGAGTGCAGAGCTAGGAGTAAACCTGATCGTCCCCGGGTGTGACCCAAAAAGCAAAAAAAAAAAAAAAAAAAAAAAAAAAAAAGAACTTAACTGTTTTTTTTGCAGTCTGTATTAAATGGCTCTAGAAGTAGAACTTTTCTTTTGCTAATTTTTATAGTTTTTTTTTTTGCTTTTAGGGCCACAAATAGCAGTGCTCAGTACTTACCCTGGCTCTGTGCACAAACATCATTCCTGAAGGTCTAGGAGAACCATATGGGATACCAGATTAGAATCGGGGCCAACATATCCATAGCAAGACCCTTACTAGCTATACTATCTGTCCAGCACCCGTATGCCTTTGAAAAGAGTTTATGGTATGAATATTGGGCCATGAAGGTTGGGTCTATTTGCTGCCTACCACCAACTCTTGAACTTTAGCTTGAACTAGTAAATCTCAACTTTTTGTAAAATGAAAGAAAATATGATGGTTACACATTACAGTTATTGTGAGGATCCAAAGAATTAATGTGGCATTCAGAAAACTGCTTATTATATGATAATCACTAAGCAAAATGTTTTTATTTTTATTGTGTTGGCTTGGGGCCTAGTCTGTGCTTAAGGCTTAATTCTAGCTTTGTTCTCAGGGATCACTTGGTGAGCTCAGGATATATGCAGTGCTACGAATCAGTTCAAAGTCAGTCACATGCAAGTCACATACAACCCTGCATTATTCCAAGATTTTATTATTTTAATAACAATAGTAATACTGAGAAATTAATAAATTAAATACATTGTATTCCTAATGTTAACATTATTGTAAACTATAGTATCTAAATAAAAATATTACTTTGTTATGGCTGGAGTGATAGTACACCAGGAAGGCATTTGCCTTGCATGTGGCCAACCCAGGTACCATCTCCAACATGCCGTTTGGTTCCTGGAGCACTGCAAGGAATGATTCCTGAGTGCAGAGCAAAATAACCCCTGAGAATTGATGACTGTGGCCATAAACAAGCAAACAAATAGAAATAAATTACTCTTAAATATAGCCTTCAGATTCTACAATTGATATCTTTAATGTATTTCACTATGGATATTATTTCCTAAAAATATAACCTCTCCATTACTTTGAAGAGTTAATCTTTCTGTGAGCAAAATTTTACTTACCCAGTTGGGATTAATTTGCTGATAAAGTAAATATTGTCTAGACTCTGTCTTCCATTAGTTTTCTCCTGTCTTTCACAAATAAACTTTGTGAATAACCTTAGTTTTCTCCTGTCTTTCACAAATAAACTCAGGGTTTTCTAAACCAGGTGGTCCATAAACCATGCCATTGAACTTTCGTGATCATCACATATCTAAACTCCACTTGCCAAGGTCATTACTCCTTATCCCTAATTCTGAAGAACACTTCAGTCCTTACCTTCTTCTTGGCCTTGAAGACATTTTTGCGTGCTGATAATGTCTCCTCCAGGAACATATCCACTAGGCTCTCCTGTCTTCTTTCCTGCCTCCAATCTTCTCCAGGTCTATCTCTGCTGCTAGTAGAGCAAAAGGACTGTAATGAGATAAATTGTGTTTTCCCAAAATTTGTACCTTAAAGTCCTAACCCACAATACTTCAGAACTTGAATGGATTGAGAAATAGTGTCTGTAAAGACATAGCTAGTATAGATGGTTCCTAAACAAGTCCCACTGGTGTGTTTATAAGAGGAGATTAGAACAAGACTTAGACAGAGCAAAAGACCATGTGAAGATACAGGAAGAAGTGGGCTGCCTATAAGGTAGGCTAGAGGGTCTCAGAAAAAAACAACCTACTGATACCTTACTTATGGATTTCTGGTCTGCAGAGCTGTGGAAAGATAAATGTTTATTGTTTAAGTCATCCCAGCTGTGATACTTTGTTGTGATGGCACCAGCAGATGAATGCAGTGAAGTCCAGTGAGCAATCTCAATGTGACATGCTATAGCTTAAAACTCTTACCACTTAGTTTTGGATCAATATCAGAGCTCTTTCAACAGTGCACTTGCATTCCTGATCTGGGCCCTGATTTCTTACCATCTGTCATCCTTAAAGTTCCAGCCTTCTCATGGTGCCTTCCTAGTGTCTATGGCTCCTTTCCCATGAGAAACTACCCCTTTTCTTCATCCCAAACCTCCCACAAAAACTGTATGTTTCAGAGATCTACGTGGAGACCACTTACTTCCATCTAGCACTTATCACACAACTATAATTGCTTGTGTTTGTATTTCTTATCCACATTCTCAGGTCTTTAGTTCTTTATTTTTTTAATTTATTTTTGGTATTTTTTTGGGTCACAACCAACAATGCTCAGTGGTTACACCTGACTAGGCACTCATGAATCACTCCAGGCAGTGCTCAGGAGACCTTATAGGATACTGGGGATCGAACCTGGGTCAGCTGCATGCATGCCCTATCTGCTGTCTATCACTATGGCCCAATTTTTAGCTTTTTAAGATCAGGAAGTACTTTGGTTTTAGATGTTTAGGGAAGAGCCCTAGCTTCTAAAGGGGGAAGAGGGCTCTATTTATTAGGAATAGCTGCAGGATTCTAAAGAAATAATATTATATCTGGCTAGGAAGTGGAATATTTTATCTAATATTGATTAACATGTTAATCATTAAAGCTGATTTTCTCTAACAACAGGGATGCAGTGAATTGTTACTGGTTGTAATTGTTTTAAATCTCTGAGTACATTCAAAATTTACAGTTTTTGAAACATCCTATACACTAAGGATATTCATAAGCATCGAACTAAAGATAATCAGAATTAGAACTTAGCATAATTGTGCAGACCACTGGCATATTAAAATTTTAAATTAGAAAGAGACCCTCCCCAGCTAAAAATATCACAAGTCATTCTACACTTCCTAAAAACAACAATACAGAAATGGGGGAGGGGTAAAGAAACAATACAGCAGGTATTGCACTTTCTTTGCAAATGTCTGACCCGATTTGATCCCTGGAATCATATAAACCTATATATGGTCCCTTCCAAGGCTGATCTTAAAGCCCTGAGCACCATCTGTGTGACCCAAATAATGTCCTAGTGTGAATTCTACTAGTGTTAAATTTGCCCCCGCCCCCTCAAAATCCTAAGCCTGCCACCTTGACATATTTTAAAGTTGGTGTTTGTAGTTTGGATCTCATGTTTTCAATGTTATTGAGTCTGTGATTTGTACATATACCTATACCACTCTCCCTCATTACCAATGTACCTGGGAGATTATTATCACTGCTTTTTCATTAGTTTTCTCTCATCTTCTTCCTTTTTCCCTCGATTTCTTTCCTTCCCTTTGACAGGCACATTTTTTTAAATTTTTTAAAAATTTTTAAAAAAATTTTTTATTTTTACAATTACAAAGAGATACAATTAAAAAGTTCATATTTGGGTTTTGGTCATACAGTGTTCCAGCACCCATCCCTCCACCAGTGCCCATCTCCCACCACCAACGTCCCCGGTTCCCTCCCCTCCTCCCCCAGCCCTCCTCCATGGCAGGTTATTTATTTCTTTCCATTTCTCTCTCTTTCTCTTTTCCTTTCCCTCCAGACTATGGATTACAGAACATACATTAAAGGGTTGTCATGTGACAGGCACATTTTAAAGATTGGTTGTTGCTATTGACATTCTTAGTGAGCAAAGCAGCCAAATGTTTAAGCACCATAGTCTAATGTATGACTCTCTTTCCATGCACCACAGCTAAGAAAATGTGCAAACTCCAAGACCGGTTATGTGTGTAACACTGCCATTGTAGCAGCAGGTGCGTGTGAGAGGAACACATCACAATAAAAACTATTACAAATACATTTCTGTTTAGTTATTTAGCTAATTTTAAATAAAGCCAGCTAAATATTTTTTTGACATTTTTTGTCGACTATATGTGACTCATGGTATCTGTGAAAATTGATACATACTTTGGTGTCTTTATATTTCCAGAGCAGAATTATATCAGGCCTTGCTACTACGGTGCTCTGTAGTTACTATTATCAAATGCTGAATCTCATTTTAGCTATGATAAAAGGCCTCTAGTATTAAAAACACTGGGTTTATAGATGTTAGATGAAAAATGTATTTTTTCAAATCATGGCCTTTGTGGTAGAACATGACTTGCTTACTATGGAAATATCTCCAGCTGCCTAGAAACGTTGCCTAGCAACCCCTGGAAACACAGAAAACCTAATATCATCTCCGAGTTGCTTGTGGGTAAAGGGATTATTAAAAATATCAGTTAAAAAGAAAGAACTACAAAAGTTTGTTCATGGGCACCACAACAGCTAGTACTTGCAAGTTTGATAGTGCTTCTGTGCCCTTTCCCTCAGAATTTCAAGTGCTTTGTGTGTGATCCCCCATGACTGCTTAAGTCTCAACAGTGCAGAAAAAGGGTGATTTGCAAAGGTCATACCCTTGCTGTCAGAATGTTCAGCTCCCTTTCCCCAGCCTACACAGTATGTTGCTCTTGGCTGTGGTGAGCAGCAGTCAGCACAGGCAGCCTGCTTTGATGGCTGCCTAGTGCCACAGCTGCCGGCTTTCTTCAGACGAACATTTCCTGGGTGGACTGCAAGTGATTTGTAGCTGGCTGCTGCTCTGTTTTCCTGAGAGCTAAAGTCATGGACATTTTGTTTCTAGAAGAGCACTCTGCACTCCTACCCTCTGACGTTCTTGCTTCTGCCCACATCTGACCACGGGATTCATGCAAACTTTGAGGAGAATCTTGCTTTTATTTCAGTTATAAGGAGAGTTTAATGGCTGATCTGACTTTTCTCTTTTAAAGACTTAATTTTGTTCATAGGATTAGAAAACGGTTTATTTGAACAAATACCTTAATGGATGACAATGAATATTTCTGAATTAATTGAAACTAATGAATTGTGGCCAAGCTGAAACTGAGAAAATTTTTGAATGACTATGTACTGGTTAATTGTCAAAACCATTTATGGCATATTTTTCCCAATTATTATATTAATTGGAAGATCATCATCAATAATAAAAGCAGTGCTTTAAACATACATAGTATTTCAAAGAAGACATATGTATTCGCCTCTCCTTTGATCTGAAGAAATACTTCTGATAGGAGAAAGTGTCATCTCCATTTTGAAGTTGGAGAAGGGTTACTCCAAGTGCTAGGGAACATCTTCATGTTTATCAGGCAATAAATGTTCTTGAACTTGGTTTTTGGGTTCCAGTGCAGTGTGGTTGTGAACGGACTTTGGGTTGAAGACTGTCAATAGAGGAAAGTTCTCAAGTGAATAGGGGAAAGTTTCCATCATTTTGAGAGCAATGGGTTGCAATTTCATGTGACTTGAGGGAAACCACAAAGTCTGTGAGAAAATGGATTTCCTCATCTATTATGTTTGGACTTAAGTCAATTTATTTCCAAATTCTTAGCAATAAAAAGTGACATGGCATGGAAAATGCCAAAATTTTGCTACTACTGTGAAAAACTTCAGAAGAAGTGGTGACAGCACAGATGTTTTACTAAGGAGCAGTTCTTGGTGTCATGCTGTCTTCCTTTCTTCCTTTCTTCCTTCATTTCTTTTTCTTTTGAAGGATGCATTTACTTTTCTAGAGAAATCCTCAAAGAATAAAAACATCAATTCCATTGTATACTTCCTTAAATATTAGTTGCATGATTTCTGTGGCTGTACTTTGTGATTAAATATATCACTTGCATTGCCCAATCATTTTCACTCCCTGAGAAGAGACAGGTCTTATATATCTATTTAATAGAAGTTGCTGTTCTACTTGTGGTTAAGTTTTCACAGTTATATAGTAATGAAATTAAGAACTACATTTGAGGAAAGAGAGAAAGAATACTATATAGGCTTCTTAATTATAAAATTTCACTGTATCCAGGATATGGCTATGATGGGATATGTATGTATATATGTATGTATGAATAGATATACATATATAATATATAATATGTAGATATAATATATATCTACATATGTATATAATATGTAGATGTTTCTTGTGTATAAGACATTGAAAGTATGCATAAGAAAATGGAATGGGTGAGAAAGTCAATTTATACTTTTTTAAAGATGTGAATATGTGATTTTCTTGTTTCTCACAAACACACACTCATGCACACACACACACACAAACCAATCTGGCTTTTCTCCAGGCAAGCCAGTTAGTTATGTTCTGTACAAAGTTGGGATGATCAGGGTGGTCCTGTAGTCAGGAGACTGAGGAATTGAATAGATAAGTAAACATAATGAGGATAGTGTAAATCAAAAGGTGATCTACTGAGAAGGTGCAAATATGAAAAAAAGGAGAAGAAGAACAAAACCTGCAGTGTTATATTGGAATTGAAAGTATAGGGGAGAATCATAATTTTAACATTTATGTAGGAAGGGAAAATATAGAAATGAATGGTGTCTATAACATATGTATGATACATGTACTTATGCAGATATTCATGGTCATGTGTATGTGTGTATTTTACTCTTGCATACATTCCCTTGCTCTGTCCACTGATTTGGCCTAGGAATAGCAACGTAGCAGTAGCAGTAAAGTACACCGTACACAGAGGTTGATGTTTAAGCACTAGTCCACCATTAAATGGACAAAATAGGTTGGGACAAATGGATAACTCTAGGGTTGCTGGAGCTAGGAAAAGAAATGTACTTATAGCTGTTTGGTTCAGCAGCTATAGGAATTTGCTCTTGTCCAAATCTATAACAATTTTAGCCTCATATAAAAAATTATTGCATTGGATCATGATTGTATCGGGTTATAACTTTGCAGGCAGGCAGAAAAAGAGACCCAGTAATATGGTCTGTGTCACTAAACAAAAGCAGTTCAAAGGCATGATAGACTTTAAAATACAGAACACATCTAAGGATGCTGTTTGAGATGCAGAATTTCAGGCCCAGAGCATCAGCTGGACATTCGTGAGAAGGGAAGTTACACAGCAGAAACACCTTCCTAAGAATATCTAAGGAAACTATTTTAAGCTCTCCTCTACCCACCCCCACCCCTGGCAGCATCCTCAAAGAAGAATTTGTAGCACAGTTCGAGTTTGGGAAAACTATTCAAAAGAAACTTTGCAGAGAGAAAGGCATGCATTTCCCTATTCTCATTGTTGCCTGCACCTCTGTCTGAGTTGTGTAATTCTTGCCTTCAATTTTATGGTGTGCATTGTCCATCTTGGGAATTCACCCACACATCTGCTTTAAGATGTATACATTCTTCTCCACTCTGGAAAGCCGATGTTTTCTCTTGAGCATGTAACTTTCTTCTCTCTTTGGTCCACACCTGCAGTATTCATGGCTTACTTCTGTCTCTGCACTTCTGACAAGGTTTGGGGAAACATATGTGGTGGCAAGGATTGAGCCAGTTTACCACATGCAAGGTAAGTGCCCCACCTTCTGTATTATTACTCTGGTCCCTTAAATCTCTTTTGGACCCCTCATATTTCCCAAATAAGCATATCTTAATAGACCCCCTTTGTCTTTTTTTCTTAAATTCTTTTATATATCGCTGGCAACAGACCAGAGAAAATCCAGCTAGTGGCCAGGACTTTTCCTTTTCCTGCAAAGAGTAAATTTCTTGATTTAACTTGAGCTCTATGGATAGTCAAGAAATTGAATGGTGGGGATTATTTCCTGTGTTGTAAAGATTAAGTGGAATACAGGAACATTCTGAAGATGCCTGATGGAACTGGTGATATCTAAGCATCTTTGCTATGAAGGATAGCTTTTAAAGGCTATCATGCCTTTGCTTATAGCATATTTTATTAGTCATAACACGCCAGACATTTCCTGAGTTACGGAGGTTGGTAAAGAGGAAGACTGTAGACCCCCTTCTCAATGTTATTATCTCTATACTCCCCACTTTACATAATTAACCTGCACCTTAACTTATTGAATGAACTGTAAATCTGAATACACCCTGATATCAATATCCATATACACATGCATACGTGCACATGAAGGGGAGAGACCTCGCTGGCCGGGCTCAGAGTGGAGTTTTGGGCCCTGCCCTTTCCTCCGCCTCCATGCCAGTTGCCCCGGAAGAGAAAGACCCACCCACGCCAGACTCAGCTAATTTGCAACCCCGGAAGAGATCCAGACCCATCCACTTCAGACCCACAGCTGTGCTGCCCGGCGGCCCCACATGGAAGCAACCCACGGAGCTGACCTCCCGGTAAGGACTCGACCAGCCCCTGGCTGAGTCCAACATTGCTCCAAGGGTTTAGCTCTCATGCGGGTGAGAGTCTAGGCTGGCCGGACTCAGAGTGGAGTTTTGGGCTCTGCCCTTTCCTTCGCCTCCATGCCAGTTGCCCTGGAAGAGAGAGACTCACCCATGCCAGACCCACAGCTCCCTTGGGGATATTCTTAGAGAATGCTGATTTTAAGATAAGGTACTTCCCAAGATGTTTCACATCTCTACATTGTATACAGTTCTAGACAGGTTCTAACTGATACCAGTAAGCCTAGCAAGAAGCCAGAGCAAACCACACATGTTGCAGTCAGTCATTCTCAACATCCAGACTCCATAGTTCTTCAGAGCTCCATCCAAGAGAAAACCTGATCTTTCCCCTTTAAGTTTCATCAGTAAATGCTTGAGATGAGAGCCTTCTACTGAAGGCTATACCACCTACACGCAGAGCCTGGCAAGCTACCCGTGTTTTATTTACTTTTATGCCAAAAACTATTACAATTATGGACCTCAGTTCCATGACCCAAAGAATGGTTTCGGCTCCTCCTGTCCCTGGAGCAAGCAGATGCCCTTGGGCTACTTGCTTGCAACAGAATGTATGGAAATATTACTGGTGCCCGCTCAAGCAAATCGATGAACAATGGGAAGACAGTGATACAGTGATTCAATGATACATGCACATATGTGTCCTTATAGTATGCATATCTGACTTTAGTACATTCTTTAGAATGCAAAAATAGTACATGGTTGAAACAAATTCATTATTTTCTATTTGAGATGTGTTCGAATAAAAAATTAATTTAGGCAGGAAAGATTCTAAATAGTTGCTAAAATTGATTAATCAATATGGGTTGACTAACTAGATTTCTTTTCATAGTCTCTAAATATCTCTCCACCAAAATAGATATTATCACAAAATTGAGGAAAGGTAATTTCGTAGTGGAGAAATCCAGAAAACATCATCTTAGTGCAGTGGTCAAAGTAAACCCCACCAGAAATGCAACAAGTATACAAGCAATCAGTTAGGATAAATTGAAGAACATAGAAGTACTTTCATGAAATTATAACCAGATGAGTCTTATGAGGAGTAAATATCAAAGAAACCCAAAATGGCTTGTAATCTTCTAAACTCTTTAAGATCATGAAAAGTCAAATTTTATCAGTAAAGTCCTTGACTTTTTTGGTTTGTTTTTGGATCATGCCTGGCAATGCTTACTTGTTGTTCCTGGCTCTTCACTCAGGAATCACTCCTGGTTGTGCTCAGGAGACCATTCGAGATGAAGATATTGATCCTACGTTGATCCTTGCAAGGCAAGTGTATTACTCACTGTACTATGTCTCTGGCATTGAAAGTCCTTGATTGTATCCTACTGCTATAAGAAAAACTAAAGTGGAGTCTAAGAGTAAAGGATATTTGTGAGATGTTTGCCTCATTTAACTTTAATGTAAATTGAAGTTTTTCTGAATAAAAATTGTAAAAGAGGCACTGAGTCAAGACATCTTAAGGGTAGTATAAGCAAATAGAGTGTGGTCCAGAGCATAGACAGTGCTATGATAATGGATTTCTCTGTTTTCATTAATGCTGTATCATGAATCATACAATATTCAACTGACATGTGTTGGATGGATGAATTGGTTAATTCAGTAGTGAGAAAGAGAGGCATCCGTCATGAAATACTACATGAAAGAAGGATTTTTCTGAGCATAAGGAATAGTATGAAGGCCATACAAGTGAGAAGTATATACCTTATAAAGTAGTAAGTCAGGAGTAGAGAGAATGCTCAGAACTACATTGGAATGTAGTTAGTATAACATGATACCAAAGTATCAGGGGTGAAATTAAAATGCATGCTGAATTAAACAAGCAATTGACAAAACTTTTGCAACCCTTACTAAGCAAAGGAAGCTATGCATTGTTCTTCTAATCTTTTCTCAAAAATGTGATGCAATACCAATTAACTGATCTAAAATAGATGAATGCAAACAATGATTAAGGTGAAAAAAAAACACTTAATTCTTTAACTTCATATTCCCAGATTATTCTACAGGGTTATGTTCCAAGGGTCCCTTGGTTCATAAGTGTTTCATACTAGACTAACTGAATATTAATGTAAAATAACCCTATTTCTTCCTAAATCACTCTTAACCAGGATGCTCCAGGAAAGATTGCCTCAAATTGACCTCTGAACTCTTCTCCATATCTGCCCTATCCACCATGAGAGTATAATAGAATCCTGAAATTACATTCAAAATTACTGTCTAATGTTTGTGAACAGCCATCTGAACCCTCTATTGCTGTGAAGATTTAGAAGGAAGCCATTAATATAGTGACAGAACCTAAATGAAGGCAGAGGAGCAGGGCCAAGCACATGATAACTTCTATACTTTCTGCTCTTTGGCTCCAGAAAATTTTATTTAAACAACAAAAACTAGAGATTATAAGATAGAGAATGTTAAATCCTTCCAAGCAGTTTTATTAACTGACCTCTTTATGGTACTTAAAGCCATGGTCTGGTTACCATGGATAGCAGAAAAGTTAAAGGAAGCATGCAAGAAAGAGCTCATTCATAGATGAGTAGCGTAATTCTTGTAGGAATTGGGGAGAGAAATAAAGGGTAAAAATGAATAAAGAAAGACTGAGAGGCTAGCTTATAGAAGCTCAAAGCAGCACAGACCTGTATCTGTACTCCACCTAGCAATACTGAAAGGAACACATTCTTCTTTGAGTGAAAAACTTTCAAGGCCTCATGATTTTTCCTGACAGAGATACAAACATCTAACTCAAAAGGACAAAGACTGATGATAGTCAAGGAATTGAAATTCAGAATCATATGAAGAATGCCCCAAATCTCTTTAGAGACCAGAATGGTCAATTACAAAATAAAACTGCACCACGAGTCCTGTGTAAATTGGAAGATATTAAAGGAGCAAATGGCTCTTTCCTGCATAGTTGTAATTCTCAAGAGATGAGAAAAAGAGATATTAAGAAGTGACAAGAGCAAAAAAGCAAGATATATCTATATCTATATCTATATCTATATCTATATCTATATCTATATCTATATCTATATCTATATCTATATCTATATCTATATCTATATCTATATCTATATCTATATCTATATCTATATCTATATATCTATATCTATATCTATATCTATATCTATATATATATATATATATATAGGAGGGCAATAGCCCTTCAAAGTACCCCTTCAAAGTTTCCCTTCAAATATAAAAGTGGGATGACGTGAAGTGAGGAAGAGACAAGGAGCATACATGTTGCATAAAATTCCTTTTTGATTCTTTAACTTCCAGTGTGCCCATGGAGTTCCCTGGGAAGTTTGTTAGAAAGTAATATATGTAACTGTTTTCAACAAAACAGTAAAAATGAGTAATAATGACTATTTGAGCAAATGTTCCATCAACTTTCTGACAGAAAGCAATCAGTTTACCATCTTCTTTTGACACCAAAGCGCACAACTTAAAACCATGGGCGTGTTTCATTTCTACTTCAGGTCTCAAAACGCCTTAGAGTCAGAGGCTGGCTTCTGTCTGTTTGAGTTGGTGAGGCAGACACCGTTCACAGTGTGTGGATGGAACACATGTTCAGTTGTTCAACTGATGATTTGAACTGACCTCTCAGATTGTCCCAGCTTTTTACAGGCTTGATTGAATCAACTTGTTATTTTCACATTACATGGAAGCAGCCTAAGTCTATACAAGTATCTTATCTCTGATACTTGCTGGGAGTTGTAGGAAGTGTAAGAAAATATTTGTACATTAGAAAATATTTTATAGGGGCCAGATCCAGGAGTAATTTCTGAGCATCACTGGGTCTCTCTCTCTCTCTCTCTCACTCTCTCTCTCTCCTCCTCTCGCTTTCTATCTCACACACGTGCATACACACAAAAAAATATTTTATAAGAAGAATAATGTGATTTGGGAAATAAGAAAATTTGATGTGGGTGAAGCAACATTGCAAAGATGTGTATATACATACATATGTATATATATAGTTGTTAGTGATATTTACTTTTTTCTAGCTTATGCAACTTGATGTAATTAATATATTCCATTTAAAATAAAACAATGAATTGATTATGGAAGAGATATATGTATATATAATATTTTGTTGATAGTTACAAAATAGAATGACAGTAAGTTGTCAAAAGGGAAGACTAAGCTTATTTTTTGGCATAAGTTGTCAAGAAAGTGTGCACTGCTGGCATTGTGCTTGGTGTATCTGTCTTCACCAGGTACTCTACATTCACAATGCCACAATTTCAAAATCTCACTATAAGAACTTATGTCTTCAAATTGTTTTTATAACATGATAAGTAAGTTGTTGTTCTTATTGTCACTGGCGTATCATTATGACTCAGAATTAGTGCTTTTTGATGTTTTCTTCTATAGCCATTAGTTACTTTCATCCCTTCTACTGTCCTAGTAAATTATATTTTTGACCTACTTAATTTATTGAGTAGCTGAGAAAGAAGTGATGACTGGCATATGATAGCATATCAACCAAAGTTTAAATTTAATTTCAAGTTTATTAAACTCCACAAAAATGGTCACTATTTAATAATTATGTAATTTATTAAGCTTGATTCTTGGGAGGTTTCTGGAAGAGTTGCTGTGACAGAAAACTATGTACACTGTGAAAAGAAAATTAACATTATACTTATATATGTTAAAAGAGAATTAACATTATATTTTAAAATGTTAGTATATACAGCCCTAGTTTGCTGAACACATAGTTTTGTACTTTAGGGAACTAAGAGTAAGCATTAACTTCAATGTACAGCATTAATACATCAACAATGAGGTAAGACTATAAAACATTTTTGGAAAAAAAATCCTTTTTAAGGTCACATCCATTGTGGTCAGAGTTAATCTTGGCTCATTGCTCAGGGATCACTCCTGCCAGCAATCAGGGGACTATACTGAATGCTGGGAATCACACAGTGACCAGCTGGGGTAAGCTCTGTGCAAGGCTTTCTGTTAGAACATATTACATTATAGATCATGCTTAAATATTTGCATTAATGAGTAAAATATTATAATAAAATATTTATAGATATAAAAATATCACTGAATAGACATAAAACATTTAATACAAATGAAACATTAATTAACTTTAAAAATATAAAACCTTTATAACCTGCTTTTATAACCTTTGTTAACCTGCTTTTTTCCCCATTGAGTTTCATCAGTAAATGCTCGAGGATGAGAGCCTTCTATTGAGAGTATACCACCTACATGGCAGAGCCTGGCAAGCTACCCGTGATATATTTGATATGCCAAAAAACAGTAACAATTATCGACCTCATTCCCATGACCTGAAAGAATGGTTTGAGGCTTTTCCTGTTCCTGGAGCAAGCAGATGCCCGTGGGGTACTCGCTTGCAACAGGACTTATGGAGATGTTACTGGCGCCCGCTAGAGCAAATTGATGAACAACGGGAAGACAGTGATACAGTGAAAACCTTTATAAAATAGAAATAAATACATATTTCTTAATCTAATAGAGAAATTAGCTGATAGAAGTTCAAAGCAACACAGAGCCATAGATGCATTGAGTGATTGTTCAGTGGCAAAGCAATACAGTTTTTCTTAGCCAAGCCAATTGAATAAAGTTATATATCCCGACACAGACCCTCAAATATATGATCACGTAATCTTTGATAAATGAGCAAGAAACATGAATTGTAGCAAAGAAATCCTCTTCAACAAGTGTTGCTGCAGAACTGGGCAGTTACATGCAACCCCCCCCCCCAACCAAAACAAACAAAAAAAGCCTCAGACCTCCTCTAATGCCTGACTAAAGTCAGGATTAAAGACCTCAATATTAGACCTGAATCTAGAAGGTGCATGGAGGAAAATGTAGGCAGAAAACTCAAAGACACTGAAACTAAATAAGGCAATTTAAAGAGAGGCAATTTTAAGGATGAAACACTACTGACCAAGCAAGTGGAAGAAAAGATGGACAAATGGGACTATACCAAATTAAGAAAGTTCCTAACTTCAAAAGAATCAGTGACCAAAATGCAGAGAGAGACCATGGAATGGGAAAATTTGTTTACCCAATACCTGTCAGAAAAGGGTTAATATCCAATATATGTAAGGAATGGTAGGACTTTATAAGAAAAATAAATTCAACCCCATCAAAAAATGAACAGACATTTCCTGACAAAATATAAGTTTGACAAAATATACATGAAAAAATGCTCTGCATCATTATTCATGAAGGAGATGCAAATCAAAACAGCAATAGATAACATTTCACACCACAGAGTCTGGCATACATTCAAAAGAACAAGAAAAACCAGTGCTGGTATGGATGTGGGGAGAAAGGAACTCTCCTTCATTGCTGGTGGGAATGCTGACTGGTTCAGCCTTTATGGCAAACAATATGGGCATTTCCTAAGACCCTAGAAATTGAGTTTCCATATAATCAGCAGTATGATTTCTGGGAATATATCTTAGGGTTGCAAAGACACACAGCAGAAATGCCATCTGCACTTCTATGTTCTTTGCAGCACTATTTACAATAGCCAATTGAAAAACAGCCCAAGAGGCTGAGAACAGAAGATTGGATAAAGAAACCACATTACATCTACACAATAGAATACTATGCAGCTTTTAGGAAAAATGAAGTCATGAAATTTGCTTATAATTGGAAGGACATGGAGAGTATCATGCTGAGTGAAGGAGTCAGACCAAGAACAGACATAGAATGATTGCACTCATTTGTGGGATATTAAGAATAGTATGAGTCTAATACCAGGGATAGTAGAAATAGAGGCAGGGAGGATTGGCCCACATTTGGAAGCCTGTCTCAAGTGTTGGGAGAAGGCATTTGGGATAAAGTGTTCTCTATGATAATGGTAGTTGGAAGCGATTACTCTAAACAGAAAGCGGTGTGCTGAAAAATAGATAAAGGACCAGACATGATAACCTTTTAGTACCTGTGTTACAAACCATAATGCCCAACAGAAAGGGGAGAGAGAGAGAGACAAAGAAGAAAGTGCCTACCATAGAGGCATGTTGGAGGGACACTGATGGTGGGAATGTACACTGGTGGAGAGAGATATGATGCAACATTGGATTATTGAAATCAGTCATTAACAGCTTCATAACTGTCCTATGGTGCTTAAACAAAAATAAAAGTTTATCTTATCTTTAGAAGAAGATACTTTAAGGCTTCTTGAAAAATTGATGTCAAGGCTATGAGGTCCCTGTTCATGTAGCTTTGTACTGGTTCTGCAAATCTGAATGATTTGCAGTTGGACTGAATCTAGTTGGACTGAGAATTCCAGATGAGGTGTTCATTTTATTGAGCTTTAAATATTTTTTACTATAGCCTACCATTCTCTCTAGCCTCTACAGTCTCATATGATAGATCTACTGTGAATCTTTTGGTATTTTCCTTTTTTGGTTTTCTTTCTTTCTTTCTTTCTTTCTTTCTTTCTTTCTTTCTTTCTTTCTTTCTTTCTTTCTTTCTTTCTTTCTTTCTTTCTTTCTTTCTTTCTTTCTTTCTTTCTTTCTTTTTCTTTCTTTCTTTCTTTTTCTTTCTTTCTTTCTTTCTTTCTTTCTTTCTTTCTTTCTTTCTTTCTTCCTTCCTTCCTTCCTTCCTTTCTTTCTTTCTTTCTTTCTTTCTTTCTTTCTCTCTCTCTCTCTCTCTCTCTCTTTCTCTCTCTTTCTCTCTCTCTTTCTCTCTCTCTTTCTCTCTCTCTTTCTCTCTCTCTTTCTCTCTCTCTTTCTCTCTCTCTTTCTCTCTCTCTTTCTCTCTCTCTTTCTCTCTCTCTTTCTCTCTCTCTTTCTCTCTCTCTTTCTCTCTCTCTTTCTCTCTTTCTTTCTCTCTCTCTTTCTTTCTTTCTTTCTTTCTTTCTTTCTTTCTTTCTTTCTTTCTTTTTCTTTTCTTTCTTTCTTTCTTTCTTTCTTTCTTTCTTTCTTTCTTTCTTTCTTTCTTTCTTTCTTTCTTTCTTTCTTTCTCTCTCTCTCTCTCTCTCTCTCTCTCTTTCTTTCTTTCTTTCTTTCTTTCTTTCTCTCTCTCTCTCTCTCTCTCTCTCTCTCTTTCTTTCTTTCTTTCTTTCTTTCTTTCTTTCTTTCTTTCTTTCTTTCTTTCTTTCTTTCTTTCTTTCTTTCTTTCTTTTCTTTCTTTCTTTCTTTCTTTCTTTCTTTCTTTCTTTCTTTCTTTCTTTCTTTTTCTTTCTTTCTTTCTTTCTTTCTTTCTTTCTTTCTTTCTTTCTTTCTTTCTTTCTTTCTTCTTTGTCACACCCGGCAATGCTCAAGGCTCAAGGGTTTCTCCTGGCTCTGCACTCAGGAATCACTCCTGGCGGTGCTCGGGTGACCATATGGGATGCCAGGGATTGAACCCAGGCTGGCATGGGCCGGTCACATGCAAGGCAACGCCTACCCACTGGACTATCGCTCCAGCCCCTCTTTTTAGACTTTTTGATCTTCTTTTGATTTTTAAAGGTTTTCTGCATTTCATCTTGGAGTGTACCGATCATGTTATCAGATGCTGCTATCTTGTCATAAACCTTCTAATGAGTTGTTTATATCACCTACCATATTCTTCACTCTGCCACTTTTGATTATAGTTTTTTCATTTTTACTCTCATATTTTATTGTGCATTGCTGGTTACCTATGCCATTGCTTTTTTTGATCTCATTAAACGTTCATGAGGTAGTTACTGAAGTCAATGCTTGAGAGTTTATAGATCTGCTTGACATGCGTAGAGCCTTCTGTGCTGTTATTTTCAGAATTTCAATCTTTATTATCTATTTACAAATAGGCGGTTCTCCAAGTGAAACTAGAAAACTTTAAGTGAAAGGTAAAGTTTATATAAGGGAAAATCACAAACTCACATGCAAAAGCTTTAGTAAATTAGTGGTATCTACCAAGCATTTTTTGAAGATGAGTGGAGGAAAAGTGGATACAAAAAGTGAAGCAGATTTACGATATTCACTTTTTTCTTACCCCCTGCTTCTAGATGGCTTATTATATGCCATGCATAAGGAATTACCTCTTATGGGCCTCCATTCAATTTTTCATGGGGGGTCCTTTAGGATCAGCATACCAAGGCATTATCAACATATAATAGCAAAACACAATAAAAATCTTTAAACAGAAATCTTCAGCGTGTTGTGTAGAGTACTTTGTCAGAAGCAACTGATTCATTTAATTTAAAATTACTGTTTTCAGTTCAACAGAGGTTTCAACAAAATCAAACTGATGTTTTCAACAAACTTCATATTATTGCTTAAAAATAGAGATGTTTTCCCTGATTATTTAAATTCCCAAACTAAAACTATTTTTTTATCTAATGTTGAACTAACATTAAGATACAATGAGTTGGAATAAACAATTTTAGTCAAACTTCTTCCTGATAATTCCAAAAAAACTTCCAGAGCATTTCTTTCTTGTACTATGGTTTAAACCCAAAGACTAAAAGTCTTTGACTTTTGGAATAGGTATCCTATATGTAACAGATGATAAAGCTAAAGCAGATAATTTATTATTATAAAGATTAGCAATCGATGTAGTCTACCTAAGGTCACACTTATAAGTAAATCTGCTGTGGATTCAGAATGAATTTAGACTATACCTTCATGATGTCTGAATGTTAGATGTCTGCTATGTCCTCTGAACTCAATGGTTTCATTTCAACTCTATAAATAGCTACTTAGATGAATATTGTACAGATAACACTGAGAAAAGTGTGTTTGACCAATAAGTACATCACTATCTTTATTTCTGGCATCCATGGGTATCTTATTTACTTTTAGTAAAAGTAAGATATTTCACTATGGTTAATATTTCACTGTGATTAACAAATGTATGCTTTTATGAAATAAAAATAGAGACTATTCAGGTCTAGATTATATGTTTCTGGGAAGAAGAAAACCAGAGAAATGCCATGGCTAGAAATATAAGAGAAGAAAGTATTTTGGGGACCAGAGAGATAACTCAAGAGGATGAGTGATTTTGATCCCTGACACCACATGATCCCTTGAGCACCACTTGGAGTAACCCTTGAACAGAGAACCAGGGAGAACCACAAAGTTTGGCCCAATGTTAATTTTTGGGAAATGTATTTTGAGAAGTCTTTGGTAGATAATAAAATCAAATGGGGCAGATAGAACTTGGAAGGTGATGTTTAAGGAAAACTATATATTGGTGAGGTTTCTCAAAGTCTTGAGAAATTTCAGAAGAAAGGCTATTTGAGGAGATTGGAGATAGTACACAAGGTAGGGTACTTATCCTGCATGCGACTGACCTGTGTTTGATCCTGGGCATCCCATATGGTTTGCCTGAGTACTGTTGTGAATGATCCCAGAAGCAGAGCCAGAAGTAACCCCTGAGAAAAGAAAACTGCATATAAACAGTTTTGTGAAGTTTTGCAGATTAAAAAGATCTGTAGCAACTTATAGGAGACTCTCCTGTAATATCAGAGATCTTTAGTACCTGGAGGCTCAAAACTGTGAAAGAAAAGATAAAAGATTCTGAGAAGGAACTATAGATAAGAATGAGATAATCTCAGAGAAAGACTGTATCTTATTTTATATTTTTATTTCTACACTGAAAATAGCATTTAATAAATATCAGCATTTATAAGAGTGGTGATGTAGTCATTGTAAACAATGCAAAGCTAAAAGGATCTTTTCTTGGGAGAGCAGGGAAAGTACCAGAACATAAGACTAAAAGTTAGTGTGGGGACAGTCCTGCGCATACCCTAAATCAGACTCTAAATCAGCATTCCCCACAGTGTGTGATACCAGCCTTAAGAGGATACTGAAACCATCCGGGTGGGAACTTGGATGCAATTGGGGTACTTTCAATTAAATTTCTTAAAGAAGGTAAGTTTCTAGGGGTGGGTTTCCAATTAATTTTTTTTAATCCTGTAAAGGGGATGGTAGGTTAAATGAGTTTGGGAACCTCTGATCTAAGATAATAAAGATAATTTGTCAAATCCTAAATTATAAACATTCCCTGAGGATTGGGCTGTTTCTTGAAGCACTTCATCATGTCACGTTCTTTTGCACAACTATAGTAAACATCCCCATTATAACAAGTAGTTAAAAATGATGCCAGAAATGTTGATTCTAGACTTTCAACATTGAGTCTCCACTATTTCCACCATGCCAGTTTTACTCTTTCATTCTAAAGGGCAAATGAGTTCTGAGAGTATTATGCTCTGTTTGGATTAAGTAATTGAGATTTTGGCCTTTTTCTCTAGTTGCCTGTTCTTTTACTTGAAATTAATTTGTTACAAGGCACAGTAAGTTAATTAGTATGATTAGCTCCCTTGTCTCCATGCTTGCATTTTTAAGAGCCTTAAAGTCAAGGTATTGCTTACACAACGATTATTTGCAGAGAGTTAATTCTTGAGTTACTGTCTTGGGATAGTCATTATCATATTAGTGTGACTTTTATATTTCTTGATTCTTTAGGAAGAAACATCTCAGTTATATCCATTTTTGAACTTTCATCATCAATAAATATTGACAAAAGAGTTCTGTCAACATCTTTGTGTTATATACTTTTAAGACAGAAATTTTGTTTTCTAAAATGATTGATTTCCTTTACATAAGTTTAGGGAGGTGGACATTATTAGCTTTTTAATTCATGACTATTATTATAATGAATAATCAATGAGCTTTTAACATGCACTGCTGCAAATTTAAAGCCACACAGCAAAGTACACCACTAGGGGCCACTCTGATCTTAAAGCATCAACCAATAGTCATTGCAACTCTGACAATAGTACTGAGATCATTCTTATGGTAAACAGTGGCAGTTTGTGTGAATATATTTTAAATTTGGGGCATCAAGTTTCAGGCTTATAAGAAACAATTTTATTTGATTTTTTCTCAATACTATAGAAATATACAAATAATTTGTATTAGTTGACATCACTAAATCATTCTCTTATATAGCAAATTTGAGAATACTGCTGCTAATTTTCAAAAAGGAGAAAGATGTAACTTTATGAATTTATGATAGGGGAATCAATTTAGAATTAATTATCAACTTTCTCTATCACACTGGAAGAACTATTTCACTGACCTGGCTTAATTACACATAAAGAATTAGTACCTTGTCTCCTCACTCTCCTCTCTCTTCTGTACTGTCTCTTTCTTCTCTCTTTCCTCTTCCTTTCCACTTTCCCCCCCCACAAAAAAAAGATAATTAGTACCTTTGTTTGCCTCTCAGGAGCATTCTAAATGAGAAATGATTGTAGTATTTAGTGTCCTGATAATGGTAACTTCAAAATATTATTATATGAAACACTATAATGATAGCAAGATTAGTAAAATGTTTGTCTAAAGGAGTTTGACAATCAAATTATAATCAAAACATAAAAAGTTTTGCATATCAGTAAATATTAGTAATAAGTGAAAGATATATCATTATAGAGAGTATTTCTATAAAAAGACAAATAAAATGTGTTTTTTTGGTTGTTGTTGGTATTTGGTTTAATATATATTTATTGGTAGAACTGTGAGCACTCTCTTCTATCCTTGGAAAACTTTGCTGGGCAGATGTTAAGAAAGTCTTGTGTTGTCAGCAAAACACAAGTATATTTACATATATATTTGCATATATACTTGCACATATACTTTTGCTTATTTGGATTTCCAAATAAGCAAAGATGTTTATTTGGAAATTCATAATTTTCATAAGTATCTCAAACAAATTCATCTTCTTAGTCAAGTAAACTCCTGACCTGGTTGTTCAACCAGTTTTGGGATCAAAACTTCTGGTTCAGACCCTCTCCCACTCCGTTGGGCACTTCCTTTGCCTGTCTGGCTAAATGACTAAGCATTACTTCTCCCAAACTTTTCTTCCGTTATGAACAGAATTATTGGAGCTGTATTGTCTTTGATACCTATTTATTTTCCCATCTCATAAGCTGCACTGAAACAAACAGGAGTTTAAGAATGAATATAAGCACAGTGTAGCTGTGCACTGAAACAAACAGGAGTTTAAGAATGAATATAAGCACAGTGTGGCTGTGAATTTATTATTTATACTATATATTATTTACTTCTAATTTTAAAATTATAGTTTATGTAATATGATTGCATTGATGTTAACATTTATTGTGTTATCCTATGAAGTTTCTGTGCTCCACAACCACCAAAGTGCCCAAGACCTTCCATGACTGTCCCTGTTCCTATAAAACTCTTGTCTACCTGTACATTCCCATCAGAATTCCATTTTGGTAATCTGAGTTGCATAATTCAATGCTGAGGTTTGACATTACTTGATAGTACAAATTCCCATGTTATGTTGCTGTATCTTACTTGTCACAACAAGTAAGATCATCTGGTATTTGTCTTCCTTTTGAATAAATTTTTAAACAAAGACTTAAGATGTTATAACAATGCATGCAAATATTACACATTAAATTATCATTTAAGAACATTTACCTACTTTAATAAGTATTAAGATTACTTACTACTTAGTAATACTATGGGAAGGAAAATAATCATAACAGAAACATATTAAACTAATATAAGCCAGATATTGTTTTAAGCTATTTATACATTAATCTAATGAGCAGTATGAACTTAAGTACAATGGGTAAGCTTACTATATATCCATCATTTTTTAGGAAAAAAAGGACTGAAAGATAAAAATATCTTGCTACGTATTTTGAAATCACACCTTTAATTTGAGTTGATGTAGTTCCTTATTTAGAGTCTAGACTTAAAGTATTTTTTAGTTTGCAACTGTCAGTTTAAAGTTGACAACTGTTTCACCTGATATGTCAGTCAGATACAGAAAAATAACATAATTTTCAAAAATTTTACTAAAAAAATTCATGTAGGCTTTGGGCAAACTTCCATACCTAAAAAAGCACTTTCCTGATGAGTATGGAGAGACTTGATGGGAAAAAATGAGACAAATGCAAAAAAAATACAATGAGCTCTGATAGGAAAATCTATTTATGGAGTTTATATATGGCATTTATAAAATTGCATGACCTGAAATAGAAAGACTGTGAGAGGAGACTTGGTTTGGAGTGGAGAGGTCAGGAGCTCAGCTTTGAAGATACTTAGTTTAAGAGTTTCAGTTATGTTAAGATACCTGAGCCTTGAGAAGGATATACGAATATAGAGTTTAGGGTGTTTAGGGGGAAAGCTGGACAAAAGTATAAGGGAGATAATCATTGCCATCCAAGTCATTTTATTTGTCTTCCTTACATGGCTTTATGTTAAAATTATATTTTCCATGCTCACAGAAGCCAATTCATTAAGATACAGAAGTGATATGTGCTAGTTTGAGCAGATGCTGTCAGTCTTACCCAGTAAAATTCTGGTGATTCTATGCCACTGTGGGACTCCAGCTGTGGAAGTGGTGCCTTCAGCTCATGGGCTTTAACTGCACATTTCTGCTGCCTCATTATCGCTAATCTTTGGCTCTATAGCAGACTTAGGGCTCTCCCTGCTCTATCAGGGCTGGTGGCAGCAGGTGGCTCTCAGTGGCCCACATGACTCTGCACAATCTCTGATCTCTCCTCGCCCTGTCTTGTGACTTATATTCTCCCACTCTTTGTCCCAGAACCAGAACTGCAAACAGCGGCAACTCCCCTGCCCTCTGCAGGATCTCTGGGTTTATCTCAGCTGATTGCAGCTCTCCTAGCAGCAGCTGGCTGCTTAGCTACAGTGCCTAGCTCACCCCTGGTAGCCTTTAGCTAACAGCAAGTAGGAGCTATTCTCTTGGTCTCGGAGCTCTCTCCAGGGGCATGACTAAGTGTGCACTCTCTTTTTCTCTCTCTCTCTCTCTCTCTCTCTCTCTGCCTTTATGTTGGCCCTTACTGCATTCTGGTCTCATCTTGGGAGTGGGCAGGGAATAGCAATGTGATGTCACCCCTTTGCTAACTATGTCCCTCCCCCCTAGTCTCAGAGTACTCTTGTTGCTTCTTTGGGCCACACCCATTTGTACTGGAGGCTTACTGCTGACTCTGTACTGTGGCAGTGCTTGGAGATTCATATCAATCGTGGGGATCCAACATGGGCTAGTTGTGTGCAAGGCAAGTGCTTATCTGCTCTATCTCTCCAGCCAGTCTAGATCACTCATAAGAAAGGGACCAAAACCCTCATGATGTCAAGGCCTTTTGTACTTATGTGAACAAGTATCCAAGGCCCCACTGTCTTCCTGGGTTTCAAGGTCCTTCTGCTTTGCTTAAGCCACGACTCATTTCTTTCCTGGCCTCTCAGAACATGCTCTCAGGTATGTATCCCTTTCACTCTGAAGACCTAACTGGGCTTAGTGTGGGGAGAAAAGCCCAACACTTCTCCACAAGCCACACACTGCTTTAGCTATCAACGTACAGTTTGTCACACTCCTTTCCTTATCTCTACTACTGCTTGGTTATGCTTCAAAAGGTAACTATGCCATCAACTTGTGTTCCAGAGAGAACAAGTATGGCAGAGTCCCCAGAAAACCCATAATCACAAATAGTCTAAATGAGGACCTTTAATTAAGGTATTAACATTTGGGAGGTTTTCTTACTACAGTTACCTATACTGACTTCAGTATGAGACATAATAGGTAGATCCCTAGAAGTAGATACTGATATAATAAAGAAAAGATAAGTTC
The DNA here is from genome assembly GCA_021461705.1 of Cryptotis parvus. Taxonomy (NCBI): domain Eukaryota; kingdom Metazoa; phylum Chordata; class Mammalia; order Eulipotyphla; family Soricidae; genus Cryptotis; species Cryptotis parvus. Next base: position 131,321 of record JAJIBD010003098.1, on the reverse strand, counting down.
TAGAGCAGGTAAGCCTGTGAGTACTTGCAGAATAAAAGGTTAGAAAATGAGAAGGAACCAGTGAAAAGACTGAGAAGCAGCCTTTGGTAAGATGTGATATTCTGGAACTTAAGGGTTTTGAAGAAACACTTCAACTACTGTCAAAGGTTATAGGTCAAGTAAAATCAGGAGTCCAAATTCCATTGTAGAGATCATTAGAGAGCTTAGCAAGAGATATTTTCATGTGTAGACAGGCAAACATATAATCTGAAGTGGGCTTAAGTGAAAACAGGAAGAGAGAAATTGGACAGTACAAGTGCATTCATCTGCTTCAGGGTGTTGAAATGGGGCCATGGAAGGAGAGCGAAATGAGATTATGTCATGATTGCTTTTTTCCATTGAAGAAAAATAAATACTTTTGGACGAGTGCAGATGGAAAATCAGCGATGTAGGAGGAAAGGATTGTGGTAATAGCATCCTAGAGCAGGAGAAATGGCATTGCCTCCTGCACTCACAGGGAGGAGTGAACTTTGTTACTCTTCAGTGAGAATGCTAGATTTGATTCCATTTATATTCTTAAGAGATTGATGATTAAAAAAATTTGGGTCACATCCAGCTGTGTTCATGGCTTTCTCCTGGCTCTGTGATTAGGGATCACTTCTGGTAGGGCTAGGAGACCATATGTGGTAGATTGCTGAATGCAAGACAAATGCTTTTCCCACTGCACTATATGGCATAATAGTGGCAGAAACTGATGATTATAAATTTAAAAAGAGATCAATCAGGACAGTGGTGTGTGTGCTTTTCTCTAGACATACGTACCTTTCTGAAAGTGGGGAAAACAGTCAAGTAGAATTAAAATGATGACATAATAATCACTCTAATGTACATTTGTTATTTATATTTGTGGTACATAAGAGAATTTTAATAAATTCAAACCATTTGATCAACACCCCTCGTATTCAAAATGTTTGAGAGATGGTCATGTAGAACAAAAACATGGTCAAAAACATGACATAGACATATTCATGGTCATGTAGGACAAAAAACAGTTACAGGAGCAGAGAGAGAGAGAGACGGAGACAGAGAGACAGAGACTACAGGGGTTAAGGTGCATGCCTAGCATATGGATAATCCTGGTTCAATCCATGGCACCCGATGGTGTGGCAGTGGAGTTTCTCCAAGCTTTGTTGAATGTGGTCCTGGGGGGACCCTTGAGTTAGCACTGTGTCCTTAGTCTCTTGCAATTTGGGAGATAGTTCAGTAAAAGAGGCAATTGCTCAATGAGCTGAGTGCATACTCTTCATGCAGGAAACCGGGGTTTGACCCCTGGCACCATATGGCTCCATAAACAGCTGGGAGTATCTCCTTAGTACTGATGGGTGTCTATCCCCATCCAAAGGAACAACAACTACAAAACAACTACAAAAATTTCCACTAAAGTTTGTTCCTGAAGAAAAATGGTTTCTTTCTTGCTGATCTTTGATAAGAATAGAATTTGACCAGAATGGGTCATAGACTCTTAAAGAAAACTAATTAGCTTTGATAAAACAAACACCTGTATGTTCTGCTTTAAAATTGTTTTGTCTTAGTTCCTCTTTTATTCACATCTTCCCCAAAATATTTAATCACCTTTTTGTCAATAGTCTATTAAGACAGTGTACAATGTAATGAGATAACAATATAGCAAAGGGTTTTGAGCCCCAAACCAGCTTGTTACTTGCATATATTGTATATGGCATCTGTATTGGAAATCTATAATGAGTGAGATTAAGGCAATGAAGTGAGAAAATGAAAGCATCTAGCAAGTGAATACCCGTGGTCAAATCACCAAAGTTTATACATATACACAATAATTTAGCAACAATAATTTTGTTGCAGCAGTTTTGACAAATTTTGGCAAGGGTTTTATGTTAGAAATGGATTTGGAGTTTATTGTAAACCAGTCCAGTTAGTACTCATCAATATACTAGCTCGGCTCTTCACATGCTACCTGTCTGAATGCAAGGTGCCCTCCCAATGGAAAACCAGCAGGACAGTTCTACTGTTCAAGAAGGGAGACATTCACGACATCGGCAACTATCGCCCCATCTGCCTGTTGTCTGTCATCTATAGGCTGTTTACATGAGTCATCCTGATCAGGATTAGCAGAACTCTAGATGAAGGACAACCATGCGAACAAGCAGGCTTCCGGAAAGGATTCAGAACAATCGACCATATCCACACAGTAACCAAGCTCATCGAGGTTTGTAGGGAGTACAAGATGCCGCTCTGTCTCACGTTCATTGATTTCCAGAAAGCCTTTGATTCTTTGGAAACTGAAGCAGTCATCGAAGCCCTAGCCAAGCAGGGTGTTCAAACCCAATACATCAAGATCCTTCATGAGCTGTATTACGGATTCACTACCAGGATCTCACCATTCTACAAAGAAGTGATCATTAATGTGAAAAGAGGGGGTTCGACAGGGTGATACCATTTCACCAAAACTCTTCAGCGCCACCCTCGAGAACATCATGCAACAATTAGAATGGGAAGGAATGGGAGTGAAGACAGATGGTCTGCAACTACACCACCTCCTCTGATGACATTGTTCTAATAACATCAACATTAGCCAAGCGGCACAAATGCTGGCTGACTTTGACCGAGAATGTGGAAAGATAGGTCTACAGCTGAATCTAAAAAAACAATGTTCATGAAGAATGAACTAGTTCCAGAGGCCCCATTCACTCTCAATGGAACAAACATCTCTGAATGCAGCAGTTATGTGTACCTAGGTCGAGAAATCAACATGATGAACGACCTAAAACCTGAGCTGCGCAGGAGGAAGAGAGCAGCATGGAATGCCTTCAAAGGCATCGAAGAAATAGCTAAAAGGACAAAGAACCTCCGGCTCTGGGCACATCTCTTTGACTCCACCATTCTCCCTGCATTAACATACGTCTCAGAGACCTGGGCCCTACGAAAGCAGGATGAGAATGCTATTCGGGTCTCCCAGAGAGGAATCGAAAGAGCTATGCTTGGAATATCACGCCTCACTCAAGTGAGGGAAGGAATCCGGAGTTTTGACCTCCGTCACTATTCCAGAATCAGAGACACTGTCTCGTTTGCCAAGGCATCGAAAATCAGATGGGCTGGACATGTAATGCGATTTGGAGACAACCGCTGGACTAGAGCCATTATCAAAAGATCACGTGGCCACCGACCTACAAGATGGTCAGACTTCCTTGTAAAGACCCTGAAGGAACGGTTTGAGGCTCTTCATATTCCTGAATCAACCAGATGTCATTGGGCTACATTGGCACGTGATAGGATCCAATGGAAATGTTACTGGCGCCCGCTCGAGCAAATCGATGAATAACGGGATTCAAGTGATCAAGTGATCAAGTGTAAACCAGTCATACTATGTTTCAATGTTTGCTGGAATTTTGCATTTACTTTGCCAGTAAATTTTATTTTTAATTTTATTATACCACCGTGAGATAAACAATTAAAAAACTGTTCATGATTATGTTTCAGTCTTATAGTGTTCCAGTACCCATCCCTCCACCAGTGCACATTTCCTGACCCTCTCCCTGACTGCCAGCCTGCCTCTATGGCAGGTACTTTGCTCTTCTCTCTCTCTCTCTCTCTTGTTCACACACACACACTCTCTCTCTCTCCTCTCCCTTATCTTACACATTGTGGCTTGCAATACATACATTTAGGGGTTATCATGTATATCCCTTTGCCTACATTCAATGCTCAGTTCTAGGCTGGTATTTCCAACAATTATTAGTTTGCTGGGGTTTCATCTAGAATTCTGAGTCAACTACTTTAATCAGAAGGAAGATACATGACTAGGTCTTTTGACTGATCTAAGCCAAAGTCAGAGAAGTCAGCTGTACTACTCCTGTTATGAATGATGGGCTATTTATATAAGAAAAACAGTAACAAGGGAATTCTGGGAGAAAATTATTGGAAACATGCAAGGCAAGTTTTAAAAGTGTCTTTAAAATTGTTCATTGCATAATGACAAAAATGTTTTTAATAGTAGATTAAGTGAGAAACTGAGATAGAAATTTTATGTGCAACATGGTTTTATTCTTTTCCAAAGGCATAGGAAAAGAAGGCTTGAACGAAATATAAGTTAATAGTGCTTGTCCTTGTGTAGTGTAGCTGGCACAGTCATAACTCATAGATGTAATATTGAAACAAATCTCGGTTAGAATAGTTAGGAGTATTAAATAGAAAATATATCTCTGTATATGTAGTTATTTTTCATTTCATTTTTGATCACATATTTTATATAACTGGTACACATGTAACCTGTTTAATAATGTGTAATATATGGCTACTTTTTCTAAAGCTATATGAGTAATGTAGGATATATTTTTAGATATAAATTATGTCTTGGGCGATCAGAGTGGTCAGGCTATTTGCCTTGCATGCAGCAGACCTGGGTCCAATCACTGGAGATCCATATGGTCCCGTGAGTCTTCCAGGAGTGACCCCTGAGTGGAGTCAGGAGTAAGTCATGAGTACCACCAGGTGTGACCCTAAAACACACACAAAATTATTCATGTATGTATGTATAAAATATATATAAACATTTATAGAACAACTGTTATGTGTCACATACTCTACTAGGCAGTGGAGCATTTGCTGTTTCTGATACAATGTCTGATCTCACAGATATTTCTATCTCCTGGAGATCATATTCATTTTCTTTAGCAGCACAAGACATTATAATAAACCTAGTAGCTTAAAATAGGACAAATTTATTATTTCATCACTTCTGTGATCAGTATACCAGACAAAGCTTAGCTAGCCCTTTGTTCAAAGTCTGAAATGACTGTAATCACTGTGTCAGCAAGTCTGTATTCTCATGTAGAAGCTCAGATAGAGAAAAAATTTGCTTTCAAGTTTATGGCTAGAGAGCATCCATTTCTTGGTACTCTGAGATCATGCTGGCTAATTGCTGGAAGCCTCATATTGACATATTCTTGACATTCAGGTCTATAACATGACCATTTTCCTTAGAGCTACTGAGGACACAGAATCTCTGAGTTTGTTAGGAAGATAGAGTTATATTTACTGTGATATATGACAGGTATGAGATCCTATCACTTTTTTTCTTTTTGCTTTTGAGTCACTCCTGGCTCTGCACTCAGGAATTACTCCTGGTGGTGCTCAGGAAACCATACAGAATGCTGGGGATCAAACCTGGGTCAACTGCATGCAAGGCAAATGCCCTACCCACTGGATATCGCTACAGCCCAAGATCCCATCACTTTTATATACAGAGAATACATAACTTGTGGTGGTTCAACTTACCATTTTTCAATAGTATTGTGTTTTCAACAGTATTTCAAATACTATGAAATACATATTATTTCCAATACTATTAGATGTCTTACCACCTACAAGATGGTCAGACATGTACTACATGCTGGTCACAAGGTGGTCCATCTGACCACCTACAAGATGGTCAAACATCTTCGTCAAGACACTGAACGAATGGTTTGAGGCTCTAGTATTCATGAAGCAAGCAGATGCCATTGGGCTACACTGGCATGTGATAGGGTCAAATGGAAATGTTTCTGGTGCCTGCTCAAGCAAATCAATGAATAACGGGATGTCAAGTGATCAAATGAAGTGATTTCCAATACAGCAGAAGTATAATACCAACTGTACCTCAAATTTTGATTTTGATCTCTTCCTGGGTTACTTGATAAGAGGTATGGTATTCTCTTGTGATTCTTTATGAAATGGACTTGGTGTTAAGTGACTGCTCAATTGCTCTTAGTGAGAGTTCTGAGCAAGTTTCAGATAGTGTTTCTCAACCTTCAACCTTTTTTAAACTGTGGTCCTCTTCCAGCTTTGTTTACTTTCTGCAGTTGTGCTGTCCCAGCTGTCAACTATTAGTCTCATACCATGGCCTTCCAGTTCTGTAATTTCACCTGTAACCTGCTTGGAATAACTTGGGACCCATGAGGGCAATATGACCCTCAGTTGAGTAACTATGTTAGGCCATGCTTTAGTTTAAACAGATACTTTAGTTTATAATAGCTTCAATTTATGATGGGTTTGTTGAGCTATGACTTTTTCTTAATTTCAGTATGCTCTTCTTGTTAGAACAAGGTCATAATTATTTTACAGCTAATTGTAAGCTACTGAGAGCTACTGGGCTTTATCCTGCTTGGAACACTCTGAAGAGTCTTAACAGAATCTTCTACAGAATTGACCATAACTATAGTTCAGGCAAGGACTTTCTCATGCAAAGAGAATTTGCACTTCAAGTATAGATATTTCAGAATGATTGGCTGGATTCTTAAGCTATATTTCCTGCTGGCAGCAATGAAGCGCAGAGTAGAAAGTGGGAACTTCCTGAAGCAGTGAGGCAAGGTATTATTAAGTTACAGTTACTTAATGCTAGTGATCATAGCTATGGCTGCAGTAAAAAAAAAAAAGCTTCCCGGAATGCAGGTTGAGCTATGTTTGTTTCACATAGCTAGTAACAGAGGAGCACATGGTAATCTTCAACTTTACTCCCCAAATGCTGTGTCACCATCTCCTGTGTTATTTTGCAAATAAACCATTTTTATGAGCATCATATTTCTTCTTTTCACTGAAATTCTCCATTCACTTTTCAACATTTTTAGTGAAACTATTTATGGCGATGCTTCTCAATTTTTCAAGTGCACATAAATCACTTGGGGATCTGGTTAAATGCAGTTTTTGATTCTGCATCGAATGGATGCATTTTTCTAGGGTTCATGTCTGAGAAGCTCATAGGTAATGTCTGTGCTATTAGGTCTGGAGACTATACACTGTGTATCAAGACAGAAAGGAACAGTTATAAATAATAAAGGCATACTTGTGAATATTTGAAAGAATTGGAAAAAGATCAAGTATCGTGGACACATCTCGAATCTTCTAACTCACCAGAGTCTTTGTGAAAAGTACTTGCTTTTTTGTGGCCAGAAGGTTTATAAACCCCTCTAAGTGCATTTCGAATAATACTGCCATCTAATGCATCCCTAAGCAGTTTAAAGTGCTTTTTTGTAATGTTAGCCATCTGGTCATTGCCTTCCGAGGGCACTAATTTCCTTATAGGAAAATAGTACTAATATACGAGCAATGTGAAAAATCACACACTCTCTGGAAAACATCATTTTCTTACTCTAAAAGTAATCCTCATTACAAACTGCATCCCTAAACCAAAATAAGTATCATTAAGGTACAGTTTTGTCTTCAATTCCTAAAGGGACAAATATCGAGTTTCAAAATCCTGCAACATCTGCTAAGAAGTTTCATTTTGGGAGCTCTGTATTTACTACTGACTGATTCAAGTTGGTTAGATTTCTCATTCATAGTATGTATGATTTCAGAGAAGATATAAGTGACATCAACACAAAGATCCTATCATGCATTTATGCAGTCCTCTAAAAGATGTGATTAGCTTCTACAACACGGTTTCTGAAGAAGCACTTTAAAAAGAAAATATGTAACAGACTACCTCTAAGATTTTAAGCTTAAATGAGAATTGAAGTTGTATAATATAGTAGGTAAAAATGAGCTAGAAACATGGAGAATGAAGCCTGAGTTTATGAAATGACAAAATTTAGATAATGTTTGTTTCCTGGGCTTATTATTTATTCACTCACTGTTTGATACACACCATTGAGAATCCCCTGTGAGTACAGACATAGTTTTCTATTATCCACTGAGGGACAAGACACAGATCCTGACCTCATGGAAGTTTCACCTAGAGTGGGAAGGAAAGGGCCACAAAGCAAATAGCCACATGAGTGTCTATGTAATTACTCAGAGAAGTAACTGCTGTGAGGTCAAGTCCTTGGTAGAGTCATGAGAGAGATCACAAATTTGAAAATTAAAGAACTTGTGTACCATTTGTGCTCAGTCAACAACGATGATAACATCAATGTTTACATAAGACACATAATGTACCTGAAAGCTTCAGCAATGTTGACTCATTTTATCCTTACTAAACCCCAATGAAGCCAGGGACCATTATTATCCACATCTCATAAGCAAGAGATGCAGAGAACGTAAGCAAGTTATAAATGTAATAAAATTTAGTGTTTTATTGGTGCAGGGTCTGACCCTGGAAGGTCAATTTCATCATTGTATTTCTGCAGGGTAAGAGGGCCAGAAGATCACACAGCTGTCAGCTTACTCTTCCCTCTCTCTTTGTACAGGGGGTACAGTACCACTGTTACGGGGTAAGGACTGTGTCATGCTAGGAATGAAACTCAGGTCCTCACACATGAGGTTCATATATTGTAAAACTGGAACCGTATCCCAAGAACATTCCCTCTCTATTAATTTAGGAAATTCTAATGTCAAACGTTCAATAAAATAAACTTAATCATTATGCAAAAAGTAGTTAAAGTGATCTAATTAGATGAAACAGTAATAATAGTTTATTATACATAAGACAGGTAATAGAACCCTTAAACACATGTTGGGGCTCGATAGATGGTACAGTGTTTAAGGTATAAGGCTTGGACACATCTGACCATGATTAAGTCCCTGCCACCATATGGTTCTTTTATATTGCTAGATACAGCCCTGGACGCCCTGAGCACTTAGAAGTGTGGCCCTGGTGGTCTCCAGCACCAAAGTCTGAGTAGCCCTGCATCCTTAGGACCTTGTATTAAAATGTCAGGCTGGTATGCCGAGAGTGGCAGAGATACTTCTGGACCTTCTGAACACTGGTGGGAGGACGCCTCCCCCCCCCACACACACACATATTGCATGTTGGCATTTTCAGTGAGTTCTCCACAAAAGTTACACCAGGAAGGAAATAAGCTAATTTTTTTCTCATTTCAGCATGGACATTTCAGGTCATTTTCTGACTATAATATTAAGTATATATGACTATACCTGACTATAATATTAATATAAAGATTAATTAATTAATAATTAGTCAATAAAACATATTACCTCTGTACTCATGGAGGATATGTAACTGACACAAACCAAAGAAGAGAAGACCTATACTTTTTTCTATTTTGAAGACCAAAAAAAAAAAAATCTGTGCATCACAGGTTTAGATGTCGTGGCAGAATTTGAACAAGTGGATTTTCATATGATTTAATTTTACTATTGACTTAATAGTGTTTTAAATATTGAATGACTATAAACCTAAAATATTTAGAATTTTCATTTAATTTCTTCTTCCGATAAGAACGCAGAAACCACAAATCTCAAGTATATTATTATTCTCACAGCTATGGAATTGACAACACTGTGGTAGAGAACATAGCAGACCTGGGTAATTTCTTATCACATCAAGTAATTCAGAAGCCTCCCAGCAGTTCTGAGTTTCTGAGAAACTCAGAAAAGAAGCGATAAGTGTTCTAAGTGTCATCACATATCCTTTTCAGGGTTTCGCTTTTGTGTTTGTGATTTGCTCTGCCTTGTTTTTTTAGTTTGGTCCACTTCTCATACTGCTCAGGGCTTTTTCCTGGCTTTGTGCTCAGAGATCACTCCTAATGAAGCTCAGGGAACCATATGAGGTTCTGGGGATTGATTCCACCAGGTAAGCCGTGTGCAAAAAATTTCCTACTTATACTATCACTCTAGTCCTGAGTGACTGGATTTTTAATGAATATCATTACTTGTAGGCAGAGAGAGAAGGAAAGAAAATAAGCAAATCGGAAATGGGTAATGTATCTGAAAACCTACAAGTTGATCATTTGGAATTTTGATTGTCAAAGACTCAGGTATTTTAGAACCAAATGTCACTGGACTTTTCACCTTTAAAGATGAAAAATAAGGGGCCGGAGCCATAGCACAGAGTAAGGCATTTGCCTTGCACTCGGCCAACCTGGGTTAAATCCCCGGCATCCCATATGGTCCCCGAGCTGCCAGGAATAATTCCTGAGTGAAACGCCAGGAGTAACCCCTGAGCATTGTTGGATGTGACCCAAAAAGCAAAAATAAATAAACAAACAAACAAATAAATAAATAAAGAAAGAAAGAAAGAAAGAAAGAAAGAAAGAAAGAAAGAAAGAAAGAAAGAAAGAAAGAAAGAAAGAAAGAAAGAAAGAAAGAAAGAAAGAAAAGAAAGATGAAAAATAAGACAGAGACGTGAGGAAATTTCCCAGCATCAGATATAAAGCTGGTAGCTTCAGAGTAGGAACTAAAGCCTAGCATTCCCAACTCAGGCAGTACTCTCTGTATTGGGGCTTGGAAGCTATTTTCTAAAAGGGCATAAGATCAGAAAAACAATATCCAAACCTTAGGACACATACACGGAGATCAGAGAAAACCCAAAACTTGGGTGATATGTGGTTGTTAGACAAAGTGAATAACAATATGATATTGGGATGTTTTGTGAACAGTATCCAAATTTTGGTGTTAAAAATAATAAAACTTGGGGCTGGAGTGATAGCCCAGCAGGTAGGGCGTTGCCTTGCATGCGGTAGGCCTGGGCCGGCCCGGTTCGATCCCCGACATCCCATCTGGTCCCCTGAGCACTGCCAGGAGTAATTCCTGAGTGCAGAACCAGGTGTAACCCCTGAGCATCACTGGGTGTGACTCAAAAAGCAAAAATAAAATAATAATAATAATAATAATAAAACTTGGGCCAGGGATGTAGTTTTGTGTTTGTGCACCTATCTTGCACTTCTGAGACTATATATATGACTCTGTCAAACCACCACTACAGCAAATTATACTTAAAACTCTTAACATTTGATAAGATAGTCACTTGATACTTCACATGCCAGTGTCACATGTCAGTTCGCTTTTTATGAACATTGTTTTGTTGAAACTCAGCTGTAGACCTATCTTTCCACATTCTCAAAGTCAGACAGCATTTGTGCTGCTTGGCTAATGTTTGGTGTTATTAGAACGTTGGCATCAGTCAAGCGGAGGTGGTGTAGTTGCCTTCTATCTTCACTCCCATTCCTTCCCATTCTAATTGTCACATGACGTTCCGAGGGTGGCGCTGAAGAGTTCCAGTGAAATGATATCACCCTGCCGAACCTCTCTTTTGACATCAATGATAACTTACTTGTAGAATGGTGAGATTATGGTGGTGAATCCGTAATACAGCTCACGAAGGATCTTAATGTATTGGATGCCTTGTTTGAATGCCTTGTTTGGCCAAGGCTTCAATGAATGCTTTGGTCTCAACAGAATCCAAGTCTTTCTTTAAATCAATGTACGTTAGGCAGAATGGCATCTTGAACTCCCTACAAACTTCAATGAGCTTGGTTACTGTGTGGATATGGTCGATTGTGCTTGAAGCAGGAATGTCCTGTCGGGTCGGAGGCGCAGAGACGAGACACCAGGAACACGATGTATATTCATTAATACTTTTAATGATCACCAGCCGGAGGGGCAGCAGTTCTCATCTTGGTGGCTAACTGACCGAAGCTGATTGACTGCAGCTAACTGACCAGAGCTCACTGGCGTGAGCTCACTGACTTGAACTAACTAATTTAACTGACCGAACTGACTGACCACCTCCACACAGACCCCAACTCCCTTATTCCCTTGTCTCAAAGGGCAATACAGCTTAAAGTTTGCATGGTTTACATTACAAAGACAGTTCACATTCATTGAATAGGACTTAGGAATAATAGGAAGGAGACAACCAGGAACCAAAAACCTGCAGGGGGTGCTATCTAGGTAAGATGAGATAAACAAAAGAACTCATTACAGTTGCTAATGCAGCCTTCCAGACTAGCCCATGATGGCAAGGACGTGTCAGACAGAAGAACAAGAAAAACCTGTTTTCTGCCTAACTTTAAGCATGGTCCATTAGACTCCATCTTGGGCTAGTTATAGCCAACAGGGAAATGTGCAGAGAAATGACCTAGGATAGCCTTGTCTGGGTATACCTGCAGCTTTGATTAACAGTCTCACTAGGGATTTCTACATACTAACTCTATTGGGAGACAGTCTGCCGGAAGTCCCTGTGTATCTATTAACAGGCAGTATCCATCTGACCTTCCTTCGCATATCCTTAGATCTACCTTCTGCCTTTTTGGAAGCCAGCTTGCTTGCATAGTTGTCCTTCATCTAATGTTCTGCCAATCCTGTTCTGGATGACTCGAGTGAACAGCTTGTAGATGACAGACAGCAGGCAGATGGGGCGATAGTTGCCAATGTCGTGGATGTCTCCCTTCTTGAACAGTAGACCTGTCCTTCTGGTTATCCATTAGGAGGGCACCTTGCATTCAGACAGGTAGCATGAGAAGAGCCAAGCCAGTGTATTGATGAGTACTGGTGGCAGATTCTTCAGGTGTTTGGTTCTGACTTTGCCTGGGCTGGGTGCTGCTCACTTCTTTAACGATGAGATGTTATGTTGTATTTCAGAAGGGAGAACATTGGGAATGACATATCTATCCTGCGGAATTTGGTACATGGGCAAGTGGATAAGATAATATGACCACTTATATTACATAATCTATTTTTTAAAAAAGATCAAAAAATTTTATATTTGAGAAATATTGAAATAATTTCTAAGTATACTCTTGGCTATGTAAATCTCCTTTCTTTTCTATAAACCAAGAGTGAGCTTCTGGTGCACTCCTGTGGGGAACCCACTCAAGATCCATCTAGGGCTGTGCCGTGTGGAGGGGTATGGCAGGAGAGGTTTGCCTAGGGTATAGAGAATAAGTCATTGCTTTTTTGTTTTTTGCTATTTGCATTCAATTATAAACAAGATCAGTGATAAAGAATTTCTTACTGCTCGGGACACCTGTACTGATCATTTCAATCTTGTTAAATCATGACTCATAAACTATGGTTGAGTGAAATTCAAGAACAGGAAAGAAAAGAGGGGTAAAATTTTCACCTCTTTCACCACTAAGAGCAGTCACCTTTCTATAGGTTTTTTAATTGGCATATAGAATGTCTAAAATTTATGAAAAAAGTAGGTAGTACAAATGTATGAAATTAATAGGAATTAAAAATGCATGTTAATTATTCTCAGAGAATTAAAGTCATAACTAAAAAATTTTCCCTTTACAAAATAAATTGAGATATAAAAGTATAATAGAAAACAATGAGTTTGGTAGCAATAGTGTGAAAAATAGTACTGAAAATATATTTCTTCCAAGTGAGTTTATGAATATGATGAAAGTCCAATAAAAATCTAATAGAGCAGCTGGAGATATAGCATAGCAGATAGTGTATTTGCCTTGCACAGGTTTGATCCCCAGCATTCCGTGAGGTCCCCCGAGAACCGCCAGCAGTAATTCCTGAGTGCAGAGTCAGAAGTAATACCTTATCATCACCAGGTGTGAACCTGAAAGCCAAAAAAAAATGCTAATAGAATTTAAGATACTCATTTTAACTTAACCTGGGACATGACACTTATTTGGACTTTGACAAGAATAGACCAATCTATTTTATTTTGAATAGAATATTTGAATATTTGAAAATATTAAAAATATTAAATGCTCATATTTTTTAAATTAGAAAATTTGCACTTAAGATTCAATACTAGATAACTGGAGATCATAAAAATTCATGTGAAATATTTAAAAAAGTTATTTTGGGGTGAAAAGACAAAAACAATATAATTAGTTTCTGTCCCTTGAGGTGTTGCAGGTGTGGCTGCAGTGCCAGGCTGCATTGGCAGGTGGCAGACAGGAGCAGGCTTGTCTACACCCAGGGCTCTGCCCCATGGGCTCTGGATGGTTAATGGTCTGACATAGGAAAAGACTGAGTCCCCTGGGATGAACCCAGAGCCGCAGCAGAGCCTGGCAAGCTATCTGTGGTGTATTCAATACGCCCAAAACAGTAACAATAATGGACCTCATTCCCAATGAATGAGATGTTACTGGTGCTCGCTTGAGCAAATCGATGAACCAAATGGGAAGGCAAGTGACAAGTAGATTTTGCTATAAGCAAGAATATTAATTCACCATAAAAGTTCTATTTTATTTACAGTTGCAGTCTTTGTATTAAATATTTGCTAAACACCATAGGTAATTCTTCAGGATAAGACCAAAGTGCATCATGTGTTCATATCTAATGTTGGGATGTATACTAGGGTCTCTCCGCCTTTGGAGAAGCCCACGTTCTCTCTTGAGCATGTTAATCTCTATCCTTCTCCACTTCCTTTCCCTTCCTCAAAAAGTTCCAAATAAAATCTGTTATAAATAAATAGATAATTAAAAAAAAGATCAAAGTGCATCCCTGTACAAACTAGGGAACTATATACAGACTATTACAGGACAGAGAAACACTGTAGCTGGGCCTGGATGTTGAGTCGAGGGTGTAATTCTGAGCTGACCAGTGGAAGAGGAGGAAATCAGGCAGGGAAGGGAAGGTTCCTTTAGAATCAAATTTAATGGTCTTGTGTGGTCATACTAGAGCTCTCTTTGGGAAATTTCTGCAGGTACCAGGACTTCATATGCCTACACCTCACTAGCCTTCCCTACCAGCCAAACCCTTGCAGCAAAAACGTTGCTAATTAAGATCAAATTTTACTCTTCCTGGCAGCAATCAAGCTAGCCCCAACTGCAACTGCACCCCAGGCTCCATATTCTTGAAGCTGGAGGATCTCCTAAAGCCTCTAGTGACTCAACTAAATAAAGAAAATGTATTTATTTTAATTGAATCACAGTGACATACACAGTTAGAAGGTTGCTCATGATTGGATTTCAATCATATAATGTTACAATATCTGTCCCTTCACCAGTGGACATTTCCCACCACCAATGCCCCCAGTTTCCCTCCCACCCTCCCACCTATGGCACATATGAAAGGTGATTTTATTTTTCTTCTCTCTCTCTCTCTCTCTCTCTCTCTCTCTCTCTCTCTCTCCCTCCCTCCTCTCTTTCTATCTCCACACCCCCTCCTTTTGTGCATTGTGGGTTGTAATACAGACACTGAAGGGTTATCATGTATATCCCTTTACCTACTTTCAATAATCTGTTGTAGTCTGGCGTTACCACTTCCAACTATTATTGTCAACCAGGTCCCTTCTCTAGCTTACCTACCCCTGTCCCCACACATCTGTGGTAGATTCCAACCATAGGCAAGTCCTCATGGCCCCTGTTTTGCGTGGCCTTGGATACTAGCCTGATACTATGTTTTATATATCCAACAAATAAATGTAGTAATTCTATATCTGTCCTTTTCCTTCTAATTTCACTAATCATGGTACTCTCCATGTCCATCTATTTACAGGCATATTTCATGACTTCATTTTTTCCTAACAGCAGTGCAGTATTACATTGTGCAGATGTATGTTGATTTCTTTATCCAATTGTTTGTTCTCAGACACTCAGATTGTTTCTACATTCTGGCTATTGTGAATAGTACTGCAATAAACATAGAATTGCAGATGGTGTTTCTGCTATGTGCTTTTTTGGCCCCCAGGGTATATTCCCAGGGAGTGGTATTGCTTGGTCAAATGGGAGCTCAATATCTAGTTTTTGGAAGAATGTTCATATTGTTTTACAAAAAAAGCTAAATCTATCGACATTCCCACCAACAATGAATGAGAGTCTCCTCTCCCGCATCCTCATCAGCACTGGTTGATCTTGTTGTTTTTGGATGTAACACCTTTATTTTATCGAAGACTTATCTTTATTATTGTGGTAAGAATATTTAAGATCTAGTTTTTAATGGCTACATTTAACTTATGTGGAGAGCTGGTCCCTGCCTTGAGGAATCTCCAGAGCAGTCACAATGGAAGCTCCAGCAGAATTGGACTGATTCCATAATTTTATATAGCATAAATATTTTTTGTCATAAATCTCACTTGCCCAGATCAAAATTCTGTTCCCATGGGTCCCCAGGTGGGACATACAGTAGATAACCCAAGAGTACTTGGCCACGTTGGATCAACCATAATGTAATCAATTGTCTTAGTTCAGAGACATGCCAGAGCACCTCCGGGCAAACTAACATGTCTCTGACTCTAAAGGTAATGCCAAAGTGAATTATTCTGATGGATTTTAGATGTTAGTGGGATCCAGAGTCGGGGATCTGCAGCTATATATTCATGGTAAAAAGTATTAATGCCATTTCCTACAAATTACATTCTGAACTGCTTTCTGGTTCAGAGATGCAGCCCCTCCTCTCTCTGCTAGAGAGATTTTGCCTGTGGAAATAAGCTCTGACTTTTGTGAAGCTAGAGCCAAAGGCCCACCTAAAGATCTACATTTCAAAAGGGTTATTTATCTGGCTTCATCTCCAGATAGGCCAACCCACAATGGGCTGGGCTGGAAAATTTTGGCGGGCTTCTGTCTATTAAAGAAGCTAGGAAAAGAAGAAGGGGCCTTTTGCCATTTTGGCTTCCCTTGGCTTTTTCTTCTCTCCATCCTCTCCATTTTCTGTTGGGCTGCAGCATGTGGTGGCAGCCATTTTGGCTTACACATGGCTGGGGCCCAGCCGGGAACCCAGAGTCCACAGTTTTTGCTGTTTTTGGATTTTATATCAGGACTTGTGATAGTAAAGTCTTTTAAAACTGCACCAGATTCCTGAGTTTTTATCCATTCCCCCACTAGTTTCGGAGGTAGAAGTGAACTTGTTTCTCGGTATTGTTGGGACCCCAGTGGTCCCTGACAGCTAAGTGTATCTGAACTAAGTGATCAGTGGTAAGAACTAAGTGATTTGTGGTAAGAATATTTAAGATATAGTTTTCAATAGCTAAGTGTATCTGAACTAAGTGATATCTGAAGTGTATAATTTAAAATTGCTTACTGTATTCATTATGCTATGTATTAGCGTCCTAGAATGAGCTCATCTTCTATCTGCAAGTTTGGGCCCTCTGTTCAGTATCCCCCTAACTTTTACACCTGAATAGGTCAGCATGCACAGAAAGCGCCTTACCTGCTATACTACCTCTCTAGCCCCTAGTTCTATTTGTTAAATGAATTATAGAATGGAAAGACCAACTCAAATAAGACCTCTTGAATTGCATATCTAAGCTTGGGTTTTTTTGTTCTCCCTGATCTGGAAAATGATAGAACATATATTTTGTTGTTTTTGGCCAGGCTTATGCCTGGGTCTGTGTTCAGAGATCATTCCTGCCTCTGCTCAAGGTCCATTTGCAGTTCTGGTGATTAAACTTGGTTTCACTGGTACAAGGCAAATGTCTTAACCTCTGTACTTTCTCTTCAGCTGACACATACACTTGATCAACAGCAATGAAACCTATTGCAAGATAAAAAAAGGAGACTTGCTGGAACAACTGGCTAGGGAGAGTACCCAAGGTTTGATAATATGAATGCTAGGGATGTAAAGAAATAGTGGTTCTAGTAATTACATAATACAAGTAATGAAGACAGATGACCACAGTGAAAAAGGCCATATAATGAGGATTTTTAATTGTATGGTGACTGGAAGCGTTTGTTAAAATGTTATTCAGTACCAGTCACAAGTTACTGGAAAATTATAGACTATTCATATTCAAAGGACTTTAATTAGTATCCCCAAATAGTGCTATTGTGACATAAAATGTTGAATCTCTATTATATTGCTATCCTAGAAGCAATGAGTAAATACTGTATGGCTATTTGGGAGTTTCTAGTAAAGAAAATAATCCAAATGATCAGATAAGATCATCTATGTTGATATAGATGTAGACTGGGCTGTTACTTGAGGATATATAATATATTATATGCATATTGTAAATAAATAAGTAAATATATGCATATATATTTATTTATATATAAAGCCATATATATAAAGCATATAATATATACCATATGCATATATAAAGTCAAGCCACATTCAAAAGAATTAAAGCACTTAACAAAATCATAATTTCAGCTAACCATATTTCTTTTAAAATTTCAGTTACAATTCCTTTTTTCTTTTTTATGTTATTTATAAGGCATTCAAAAATTAGAGACTATGACTACAATTCAGCTAAACAAAAATGTAAGTCATATAACAATGTTATTTGTTTCACTTTAGAATGCCTCTGATATGATTCCTCTGATATGATTTTGTTTCATACCAGTTTCATTTAACTCCAACTTGCTTAAGCAGAAAGGATCCTGCTGAAATCTCTGTTGCTTGACAGTTCCATAAATGCATGCTGGGTGTTGACTGTTACTTTAGAAAAGAACTACTTAGTTGATCATTTGGTTCAGTGACCCATGTTATATTTTTTCTCTTCTTATGCCTTATTACCCATGTAAATACTTTTATTTGAGAAGAAAAATGTGTGAATTTCATTGTTATATTTTTACTCAGCTTGACTCAATATTTTCCCCTTAGATAGGATCTCAAACAGAAATGAAATAAAGAAAATGAAAATGAGCATTCATTTTATTTCTAATGGATATATTTTTGCCTATTGGGCTCCAAGTTCAGTCATGCAAAACAACTTATGTATACATTAACCATGCCATAGAAGTTTTAAGAAAAGAAACTAGATTTTATAACAGGGGAAGCTTGACTGAATATTAAAGGCCATCCTGTTGTCTAGAAACTATGGAAAAGGTCAATTCCTGAAAGAAGAATGTAGAGGTGCATGGTGTTGTCCAGATGTTTCACCTTTAAGTCCTCCACAGGGGTGACATCCAGTAGACAAGATTAAGGCCAAAGACAAAGCAATGTGTTATGTCTTGAATGTTTTGCCCCCGAATGTGATTTTTCTACTTGTTGAACATAATAGGATTGAAAATAAAGCTTTTATAAAATGATGATAGTCAGTCATGGAGGTAGAGAAAGTTTCAGCTCTACAATGAAGGTCACTGTGTGCAATTCTTTTTTAGAATTAAACCCAAGGAAAAGCTAGCCTATGGACTCTAAAACAAACAAACTATTAGTATATGTAGGTATTATGATTATAATCATTTAAATGATATCTGGCTAGGGCATTTGTTTTTATCATTCAAGTAAAATTTTAAAATATTGTTTCACTGTTGACTCAGGAAAAAATGGTTAATTTTTATTTTTATAGAAGAAATTGATCTTATTATATAATCAAAAAGAAATTATCTTATATAATCAATAAGAAAGTTTTTAGGATTAGGGAAAATATGGGAATAAGCTGAAAGACAGAGAATCATTTGTCCTTAGTAGATGCTATTAAATTGGTGTCATCCACCAAGCTGAGACTTAGCTGTGCACAACTTCTATGTTTCATTCCTTTTAATTTTTTTTCTTCTCTGTTAAACATAGTAGTGGATAATAAATTAACAAGCAGAATAGAGATAGAAAGTCTGGATCATTAATCCCTAAATGGAAAACAACTCTCAATTTTAGAATTCATTGTAAAGTGAAACACTACCTACCTTTTACTTATTTTTAAATGAATTTTTATTAAAAAGCCATGATTTACAAAGTTGTTCATTATACAGTTGTTTCAAGCATTTAGTGTGACCTTCCTTCCACCAATAGCTGCAGTTTCCTTCCCAATCCCAAACTGCTCCATTTGGCACATAACAAATTAACTTTATATTGCTTATTCCAACAAAACTTTTGTTTATTTATTTTTATTTTATTGATTTACCATGCAAAACAATGAGAAGGCTGTTTATAATCAGGTTTAAGTCATACAATGTTCCAACATCCAAGCCTTCACCAGTGCACATTTCCCAGCACCTTTGTTCCCTTCATCCTTCTGCAAACCCTCCACCCCACCTCCGCATCCCAGTCTGTATCTATGGCATGTACTTTCTCCCTCTCTCGCCCATTGGGCATTATGGTCTGCAATACAGATACTAAAGGTTACCATGCCTGTTCCCTTGCTTAGAGCATCTTTTCACTTGTCTTTTGGCCATTTGATTTCCTTCTTTGAGAAAGTTTCTATTCTCTCCATTTTTTGATCTGGGGGGTGTTCTTTTTTCTTGTAAAGTTTTACCAGTGCCTTATCTTGGGTATTAACCCCTTATCTTATAGATGTTGAGTAAATAAATTTTCCCAATCTGTGGCCTATCTTTGTACCTTGGTCACTCTTTCTTTTGAAGTGCAGAAACTTATTAATCCAAAATATGATTACTATAGGATTTTGACCTATATAAGTAAGATTTTTTAAACCATTTAATACAATATAAAACTGCCTACTCTCAAAAATAAATAAATAAAAATGCATGTTCTCTCACATATATTAATTTTCAACTTAGTCTAAAATATATTACATTAAATTTTATATTATGTTTTTATCTTGTTATGGTAATAATCATATCTCACCTGTCATTGGTAAAATTTTAAAAAAAATTCTATGTAAATATACCTTGGAGTTTATACAGGAGATGTAAGGCCTACATTTGTAAAATTTCCCCTTATGCTTATATGAACACGGGTTTAAAAGGTCATTCCTGATGATTTGCTACAGGCATTCTGTATTTCAGAAGCGATCTCACCACCATTACACCGTCCCTCCCCATTGTCCCCAATTTTTTCCAATCACCCCTTAAGTCTGTCCTCATAGCAGGCACTCAATAATTTATTTTATATTGCTTTGTCATTGATAATTTGATAACAAAATGATCAAAAATGTTTCCTTATAAGAAAATTAGTGTAAAATGTGACATCTTATCATGAAAACATCAAGTCCTTATATAAGAGATCACTAAGATATTGCAGGTTAAGCCTTCTGAGTTTATGTTTAGTTAATCGAGATTGGTTCCTTTCTACATTATGTCCCAATAAATCTGGCATAGTGTTCTACTAATTGTTGGAAATGGTAATGCCAGACTAGAACTGAGCTTTGAATGTACACAAAGGGATTTACATGATAATCCCTTAATATATGTAGGGCAAGTCACAATGTGTAAGAGACTGGGGACTTTGGTGATGGGAAATACGGCGCTGGTATAGAGACAGGTGCTGGAACACTGTTGACTGAAACCCAATTATGAACATGTTTGTAACTGTATATAAAAAATAAAAATAAAAAGAAATCTGGTGTATTACTACTGATTGATTTATCAGTGTTGTTGAGTTTGAGATGTTGCTCCAGGAAGTTCAGAATTTTTTTTTGCTTTTTTTTTGGGGGTGGGTCACACCCAGCAATGCTCAGGGGTTTCTCCTGGCTCTGCACTCAGGAATCATTCCTAGCGGTGCTCGGGGGACCATATGGGATGCCAGGGATCGAACCCAGGCGGCACAGGCGGCGTGCAAGGCAAATGCCCTACCCGCTGGGCTATCGCTCGGGCCCCCAGTTCAGAATTTTTAACAGGATGATTAACTAGGTTTCTGAAAAAAAAAAAAAAAAAAAAAAAACCAGAAACAGGGAAATAGGGGAAGTAGCCTGTCCTGTACGTGAAAACCTGGAAACTTCAAGGGTCAAAACCCACAAACCTGAATTTTTCAGCAGATTAAGTTCTGAATGAGGCTTACCCCAAGGCAGTGGTGTCGGAACTAGAGCATGGCGGTGATTGTGGAGTGTGGGAGGTTTCAGCTTCCAGGGCTCTGTTTGGGCAGGCACTGGGCCGACCTGCCCCCTCTCTGGGGTGCTCTATACTGCTCAGCCATGCACAGTGTCTAGAAGAAGTTTCTGCAACTTTTTGATCTATTTAGAGGTTTATTTATAAGTCTCAGAAATACTACTTCTTAAGTAATGACTATACATTTTGTAATTTATAGTCTATTTTTACATCCTAATGTACTCTTCATTTTTTGAAGCAAGTCTGTACAAGTCCTAGTCTTACTCAAGCAAAGACTATGAACTCAAATCTTATACTTCTACACACATTATAAACCTATAAATTAATTTCCGATGGCTGAAGTAAACAGCTACTGTATTTTCTCCTTTTTAATGAAAAAAAATCAACATTTTTTGAGGTACTTTTGATGTTAATGTACTGCCTATAAAAATGCTTATGAAGTTGGCATGTCTACCAACATGCAGAAGAGTACCTGCCAGACCCGGCATGAATTTTCATGAGGGTTTTATTATATGATAAAATGGAAGCAATTATTATGTCTAAATGTCTGTTGGAATCAAATGTATAATTGAATTATAAAATTTGGCATATAAGATTTTTTTAGGAATTCCTGTTCATAATAAGAAGTATTATCAGTGATTTGTTTTGAAAGCTAGGTCTGAACTCATCAGGATGACATTTGAGGCCCTGCAATGTCTCATCCTTATCTTTCAGACCGTGATAAATGTTTGCTGTCACTTTCCATATGCGTTTTGTTAATTTTAGTTGAAATCTGCTCAAAAGATGTAACTTCTTATATTCCTAATTAGCATACAGAATAGTGTATCAACCTAATAAATGAATTTTTATGACAGATAATTTGAAACTCAAAATGTGTAAGACAGATTAGAGCTTTACTAGGTGAAATCATATGTTTTAAACTTTTCCTATCTATTTTAATAGGACTGTAATTATGAGTTCTGGGACTTTTTGAATTTGTTTTCAAGGTTTTCATTTTGAATATACTAAACTGGAATTTTACTCTTGAATAAAGTAGTTAATGTTAGCCAGCGTTAATAATACTATGAACAGAGAATGTCTTTTAACCCTAAAAAAGAATAATATCTGCTTTATCATCAAAACAGTTTTCTTTTGTAACTGAATTTGTCATGATTTGGAGTAAAGATAAAAAGTGGAGGTAAATGGATGTAATTTCTCAGATGTTAAAGCTTCAGCTCCCTTTTGAATAGACTCCCCATTTCATGAGGTTAAGAAGGGAATTCAGTTGCCACAAATTCCATCAACAATTATATATATATATTTTTTATATAATATATAATTATACTATATAATACATATTATTATATAGTATAATTATATATATTATATATATAGTTGTTGATGGAATTTGATACTGAACCCTTGATATAAAAAAAGCAAAAAATATGAAGTGGAACAAGAAAAATCTCTTCAACACATGGTGCTGGAAAAACTGGGCAGCTGCACACAAAAAAATAAATAAATAGATAGATGAATAAATATAAATAGATAAATAAATAGATAAATAAAAATAAATAAATATTTATAAATATAAATAATCTATCTAAATATAAATAGATAAAATATAAATATCTATCTAAATATAAATAGATAGATAAATAAATAGGTAAATAAAAATAAATAAATATATATATATTCCTTTTTCTAGAACTGCAATAAACATAGATATCTCACACCACAGAAAACAGCACATATCCAAAAGTACAAGAACAACCAGTGCTGGTGTGGATGTGTGGAGAAAGGGACTCTCCTACATTGCTGGTGGGAATACTGACTGCCCAGTCTTTATGGAAAACAATATGGGAATATTGTTTTCCTCAAAACCTAGAAATTGAGCTTCCTTACGACCCAGGGCATGTACTCAGGGTATATATTCCACACAACTCGGAATATACCTTGGAGACAAAGACACATAGTAGAAATGTCATCTGCACTTATATGTTTATTGCTGTTCTATTCACAATATCCAAAATCTGGAAACAACCCAAGTGCCCAAGAACCATGGAATACGATGCAGCTGTTAGGAAAAATAAAGTCATGAAATTTGCTTATAAATGGATGGACATGGAGAGTATCAACCATCCATCCATCCATCCATCCATCCATCCATCCATCCATCCATCCATCCATCCATCCATCCATCCGTCCGTCCGTCCGTCCGTCCATCCATCTATCCATCCATCCATCCATCCATCCATCCATCCATCTACCTATCATCTATTTTTTTTTTGTGCAGCTGCCCAGTTTTTCCAGCACCATGTGTTGAAAAGATTTTTCTTGTTCCACTTCATATTTTTTGCTTTTTATATCAAAAATTAGGTGATCATATTTGAGAATTGGTGTTAGGATATTCAACTTTGTTCCACTGGTCTACAGGTCTATGTTTATTCCAATACCATGCTGTTTTAATTATTACTACTTTGTAGTACAATGTGAAGGTGGGGAAGGTGATGATTCCCATCTTCTTTTTTCCCAAGGATTGTTTTTCTATAGACACAGGTACACCCGGCAGAGCAGAAACCAGCTTTCCCCGTTGAACCCCCTGCACTCCATGGACCACGAGAGCAACTTCGGACCTGAGTCCACCATCCCGATGGAGCCTCGGAGGAGGCCAGAGAAACTCCCACACCTTGCTGGCAGCGATCTGTGTCACAATCCACACTCTGCAGCTGGTAAGATCTCCCCCAGCATATTAATCCACTCTCCAGCCCACAGATTAATCCAGTCTCCAGCCCAGCTTGTCAGAAACCCAGCCTACAAGGACCCGCCCTGCAGAGACCCGCCCTTCAGAGGAGAGTATTTCAAACCCAGGAATGCTTGAGCCTCAGACACAGGTACACCCGGCAGAGCAGAAACCAGCTTTCCCCGTTGAACCCCCCTGCACTCCATGGACCACGAGCAGCAAGGACCTGAGTCCACCATCCCGATGGAGCCTCGGAGGAGGCCAGAGAAACTCCCACACCTTGCTGGCAGCGATCTGTGTCACAATCCACACTCTGCAGCTGGTAAGATCTCCCCCAGCATATTAATCCACGCTCCAGCCCACAGATTAATCCAGTCTCCAGCCCAGCTTGTCAGAAACCCAGCCTACAAGGACCCGCCCTGCAGAGACCCGCCCTTCAGAGGAGAGTATTTCAAACCCAGGAATGCTTGAGCCTCAGACACAGGTACACCCGGCAGAGCAGAAACCAGCTTTCCCGTTGCTTGCGGCGCGGCCGTGCGATTTACCTCCAAACTACCACAAATATTCTACCCACCCCTCTGAGAGAGCCCCACAAAGCAATGAGAATATAGTGCCCGCATGGCAGAGCCTGGCAAGCTGTCCGATGCGTGTTCGATATGCCAAACCCAGTAACAAAAATGTTTATTTTCCTGACCCCGAAAGAGCCCTTAATACGGCAGCAGTAAGAAAGGCAAACAAACAGTGCCTGATAAAATTTCACGGCTGTCCTAGGCTGCCAAAACGAAGAAGGACTAAAATGACTGTCTGTACTTTCAATGCACGTACACTGGCAACGGAAGCATATATTGAGGATCTGATGCTGCAAGCAAGAAAGATCAAGTACGACATCATTGGTCTGACTGAGACGAGGAGGCGTCAGTCGCATCATGCTGTATTTGACACCGGAGAAGAATTGTTCCTTGGAACATGTGATGAAAGAGGCGTCGGTGGCATTGGTGTCCTTGTCAACACGAACATGGCTGTCAACATTGATTCATTTGAATGCCTAACAAACCGAATAGGACGATTACACTTGAGGAGATGTGGCCCACTGCCAGCAATTTCTATCTTCATTGTCTATGCACCAACATCCACATACAAAGAAGATGAAATTGAGAAATTCTACATGGAATTGGAGGAGTTCTATAAAAAAGATCACACCTTCTACAAGATCATAGTCGGTGATTTTAATGCCAAGATAGGACCGAGAAGATCGGCTGAAGAACTCCACATCGGGACCCATGGCCTAGAATGGAACGAACAGGGTGAGAGACTATCTGAGTTCATCATGTCCACCAAGACTATTCATGGGAACTCACAGTTTCAGAAGGCTGAAGCGAAAGCGTTGGACATGGGAATCTCCTGGTGGACAGTTCCACAATGAAATCGACCACATCATCTTCAATCGACGGTTTTGTCTGACCGATGTTGCTGTCGTCCCCAAATTCCAGACAGGATCGGACCACCGTCTCCTTCGTGCAAAATTCTACTTCCCTAGCAAGGGAGAAAAGGCTGCAAAGTTTAAGAAGAGAACTCCCAGAACGACCACCAACTGGGAACTCTTTGGCACCATTGCGGCAACATGGGAAGATACCATCATTGATGACATCGATGAAGAATACAACCGACTGGTTCAGCACCTCCATGATTGTGCGAAGAATGCCGAGAGAGAGAAAAACACAAAAGGACGCTTGTCTTCAGAAACTCTCGAGGCTCATTCGCCAACGTGGCAAGGCGCGAGCCTCAGGAGACCAAATGCTAACGTCCAAGCTTGCTAAACAGTGCAGAGAAGCGATAAAAGCAGACCTCAAAGACAGAAGAGCAGAAATACTGGAAGATGCAGCAGAAGCCGGGAAAAGTATTTGCACTGCCCGCCTGTCCTTCGCCAACTATAAGACCAAGATGACTGCCCTCCGACGCCCTGATGGATCTATCACATCTTCCAGAAAGGCAATGGAGAAGATTATCCAGGACTTCTACTCAAATCTTTTTGATAGCCACATCCACCTGCCCACATACCAAATTCCACAGGATGGATACGTCATTCCCAACGTTCTCCCTTCTGAAATAAGACATGCCATCTCATCGGTAAAGAAGGGAACAGCACCAGGCCCAGACAAAGTCAGACCCGAACATCTGAAGAATCTGCCATCGGTGCTCATCAATACACTAGCTCGGCTCTTCACACGCTACCTGTCCGAATGCAAGGTGCCCTCCCAATGGAAAACCAGCAGGACAGTTCTACTGTTCAAGAAGGGAGACATTCATGACATCGGCAACTATCGCCCCATCTGCCTGTTGTCTGTCATCTACAAGCTGTTTACACGAGTCATCCTGAACAGGATTAGCAGAACACTAGATGAAGGTCAACCATGCGAGCAAGCAGGTTTCCGGAAAGGATTCAGCACAATCGACCATATCCACACAGTAACCAAGCTCATTGAGGTTTGTAGGGAGTACAAGATGCCGCTCTGTCTCACGTTCATTGATTTACAGAAAGCCTTTGATTCTGTGGAAACTGAAGCAGTCATCGAAGCCCTAGTCAAACAGGGTGTTCAAACCCAATACATCAAGATCCTTCGTGAGCTGTATTATGGATTCACCACCAGGATCTCACCATTCTACAAAGAAGTGATCATTGATGTCAAAAGAGGGGTTCGACAGGGTGATACCATTTCACCAAAACTCTTCAGTGCCACCCTCGAGAACATCATGAGACAATTAGAATGGGAAGGAATGGGGAGTGAAGATAGATGGTCGGCAACTACACCACCTCCGCTTCGCTGATGACATCGTTCTAATAACACCAAACATTAGCCAAGCGGCACAAATGCTGGCTGACTTTGACCGAGAATGTGGAAAGGGTAGGTCTACAGCTGAATCTGAAGAAAACTATGTTCATGAGAAATGAACTAGTTCCAGAGGCCCCATTCTCTCTCAATGGAACAAACATCTCTGAATGCAGCAGTTATGTGTACCTAGGTCGAGAAGTCAACATGATGAATGACCTAAAACCTGAGCTGCGCAGGAGGAAGAGAGCAGCATGGAATGCCTTCAAAGGCATCAAAGAAATAGCTAAAAGGACAAAGAACCTCCGGCTCCGGGCACATCTCTTTGACTCCACCGTTCTCCCTGCATTAACATACGCCTCAGAGACCTGGGCCCTACGAAAGCAGGATGAGAATGCTATTCGGGTCTCCCAGAGAGGCATCGAAAGAGCTATGCTTGGAATATCACGTCTCACTCAAGTGAGAGAAGGAATCCGGAGTTCTGACCTCCGTCGCTATTCCAGAATCAGGGACGCTGTCTCGTTTGCCAAGGCATCGAAAATCAGATGGGCTGGACATGTAATGCGATTTGGAGACAACCGCTGGACTAGAGCCGTTACCCACTGGATCCCACGGGATGTCAAAGATCACGTGGCCGCCCACCTACAAGATGGTCAGACTTCCTTGTTAAGACCCTGAAGGAACGGTTTGAGGCTCTTCATATTCCTGAATCAACCAGATGCCATTGGGCTACATTGGCACGTGATAGGGTCCAATGGAAATGTTACTGGCGCCCGCTCGAGCAAATCGATGAGTAACGGGATTCAAGTGATCAAGTGATCAAGTGATCAAGTGTTTTTCTATTTGTGGGAGTTTGTTGCTTCATATCAATTTCAGGAGTGTTTGAACTATTTCTTTGAAAAATTTTATGGGATCCTTATAGGGACTGTATTAAATCTGCATAATGCCTTGGGAGTACTGCCATTTTGGCAATATTGATCCTCCCAATCCATCAGCAGTATATATTTGTTAATGACCTCTTATTTCTTGAAGTAGTGTTTTATAGTTTTCTCTGTATCCTTCATCTCTTTAGTTAAACTGATTTCTATGTATTTGATTTTCTGAGGGACATTTGTGAATGTATTGTTTTTTGAATATTTCTCTGTTTTTTTCATTATTTGTATATCGAAAAGTCAAGGACTTTGAGTATTGAAATTGTAATTTGACTGTCTACTAAACAAATCTTATATTTCTAGGAGCTTTTTGGAAGATTCTTTAGGATTTTCTAAGTACAGTATGTGTCATCTGCAAATAGTGAAAGCTGACTTCTTCCTTTTTGTATCTGAATGCCTTTGATATTGCTTTCTTGCCTACCTGCAGTGGAAGGACTTCCAAGTACTATATTGAATAGAAGTGGCAAGAGTGGGCAACATTGCCTTCTCCCTGACCTTTAGAGGAAAGCTTTTGTTTTTTTTCCCCCATTGAGAATAATGCTTGCTTTGGCCTTGTGATAGATGGTGTTGATAGATCCTTTCTTGAGGAAGGGTCCTTCAACTTCAATTTTGTTGAGAGTCTTTACCACGAATGTGTGGTATATCAGGTAAAATGCTTTTTCTGCCTCTATTGATATAATCATATTGATTTTTGTCTTTTGTTCTATTGGATACGGTATATTATGTTGAGTGAGTTGCAAAAGTTAAACCATCCTTGCAACCACAGGATGAATTCTACTTGGTCATGGTGTATGACCTTTTTGATGAGTTGTTGGTTACTCTTTGCTAGTATTTTGTTGAAAATATTTGAATCTGTGTTCATCTGGGATATCGGTCTCTAATTTTTTTTTTTTTTCTGGTGTCTTTTTTCAGTTTTGGGTATCAGTGTGATATTTGACTCTTAGAAACTGTTTGGGGTATTTCTGTTTCTTCAGTTTCCTGAAAAAGCTTGAAAAGATTGGCAGTAGGTCCTCTTCACTAGTGAATCCACCTCCATCAAGGCCTGGGCTTTTGTTTTTTGGGAAGACTTTTGATTACCATTTCAATTTCCTCAATAGTGATAGTTCTGCTCAGATATTTTGAATATTCTTGGTTTAGCCTATGGAGATTATAGGAATTCAGAAACTAGTTCATTTCTTTGAGGTTCTCTCTTCTTTCATGGCATAAACATTTTCAAAGTAATCTGAGACGCTATGGATTTCTGTATTTTCTGTTGTGACGTCCCCATTTTCATATCTAGTTTGGTTTAATATAGTTCTTTCTCACTATTTCTTTGTGAGTCTTGCTAGTGGTTTATGGATCTTGTTTACTTTCTCAAGAATCAGCACTTGGTTTCATTGATTTTTTGAATTTTTTTATTTCAATCATTAATTTCTGCTCTAGGTTTTATTATTTTCTTCCCCCTGCCCGGTTTTGACTATTTTTGTGGTCATTTTCCAAGATCTTAAGCTGTTATTTTGTGAGCCCTTTCTTCCTTCATGATGAATACTTGTAGGATTATAAACTTTCCTATTAGCATTGCTTTTTGTGATGACCCACAAGATCTGATAGCTTGCCTTCTCATTCTCATTTGTCAACCACTGTTTATATTATTAGAGTTTAGAAGTAGCCATATTTGATTTCTATGGACTTTAGTTAATTGAACTTAAGCCTCTTGACCTTGCAAAAAATTTATTCCATCAACATGCTTATTTTGTAAATTCCTTACAATTTCCTACATAGATGACTTGTCATTTATTTAACAAGACAGTTTTATGTCTTTATTTCTACCAGTCTATATACATTTTAAATTGCTATTATTGGTTTTGTGGTCACAAAACTAACACTTAGGGGCTAGTCTTGATTCTATACTTGGTATTTACTTCTGACCATCCTCAGGGGACAATACAGTTCCTGGGATGAAATCTGGGTTTCTGGCTTGCAAAAGAATTTGCACTAGTCCTTTAAGTTATCTCCCTCTTCTAGTTGTTATTTGTTTATTTTTTTAAAGTTATTGTTTTATTTTCTATTCTTAAGGTCTCCAATGTCCCATGCAATGTTGATTAAAAGTGATCAGAGCAAGGATCTTGCCCTAATTTCTGAATCTGGGACAAATGTATTCAGCATTAGTCCATTAAGTATAATGTTACCAATAGGATTTTCATATAAGCTTGAAGATAGACTCCACTAGTTTGTAAGAATTTTTTTCAGAAAGGGGTGTTTGACCCATACTTTGTCTTTATAAAGTATAGAAGAAAAAATCATTAAAGGCACTCAAATAAAAACAACTTATAAAATATCTATATTTATAAACGAGTAAACTGAAAAATGGGATAATTCTTTAAAAATGCTAAAATGATACTGAAAGACATATGCATTAAATCATCATATATACATCAAAGAAATCTATCTTTAATTGAATTTTTTTCTACAAATTAAACTCTAGGCCTAGATGGCTTCACTGGTGAGCTTAACCAAATTTGGAGGGACAAAAGAGAATATTAACTTTATTAAAAACTTGTCTGAAAAAGAAAATTAAGCTAAAAAATTCTGAGTCATCTTATAAAATATTTTTCTGATACCAAAATCAAAGTAATTGCAAAAAGGGTAACTAAAAATCATTATGTTCCATTAATACAGATGTTAATTAGAGTTAATATTGTAAAATTAGCAAACAAATTTTAGCAATTCATAATAAAAAATTAGCATATAACTATTGTGAGGTTTATTCAATGGATGCAAAGTTGGTTTAGTATTCAGAAACCAAGTAATATGTGTAATTCATCATATTAATAAACAAAATTATATTTTATATACTTGATAAATTGTGCCTTTTCTCTTTTTGTCTAGTTCATTGGGCTAGAGGTTCAGCAAATTTATTAGTCTTTTTGAGTCCAGTTTTTTTATTTTCTCCATTTTTTAATTTAATTGATTACTACTATTTATACTATTCTCCTTGCTGCCTACTTTTGTTTGATTTGTACCATTTTTTAGTTGCTTGTGTGAAATCTTAGAATAGTCATTTGGAGATTTTCCTCTTTTTAATCCAAAGAAATATTGCTATAAATAGCAAATATATTGTTTTCTTTATTCAATTCTTTGCATATTCTAATTTTCTTTGTCTTTTTATTAACTTGTCACTTGTCACTTTTTATTAACACATAGATTTAATTATTCATATATTTCTAAATTTGCAAATATTAGATGATATTCTCATATTGTCCTAAGACAAATTTCAAGCTTACTTCCTTTTTGCTGAGGAAATAAATTTAATAATCCTATGAAACCTGTTGGTGTTGGTTTCATGGGAGAGAATGTGATTTATATTGATAAATTTTCCATTCCTTTTTGACAAACTATATTATATTGCTATTGGGTAAAGGTTCCATAATTTTAAATTAAGTCAGGTTGATTGATTATGTTATTTAAATGTTGTACATTTTATTGACTTTGTGTCTACATATTCTATTGATTACTGATAGAACAGTGTGGAAGTTTCCAACTCTCTTTTTAGATTTGTATATTTTTCCTATTAATAACATACAGTCGGTCTCCCTTAGCCATGGTTTCTACTTTTTCAATCAACAGTAAATTCAAACGTATGTGCTTTGTGGACAATAATTTTATCTATACAATACCGTCTTTGTTTTTCTGTCATTATTTCCCATATAATACAGTATAGCATAATTTGCATGATGTTTGCATTATGCTAACATTACAAGTAATCTAGGACAAAGTATGAGAGGTTGTCTATAGATTATATGCAAATACCATGGCATATAAGGATTTGATCATGCTGGGATTTGGTGATAGCCTCTTTTTCATAAAATGTCTCTGACCCGAAAATTTTGTTTTTACTGAATCTGCTTTTTCTACTATTGTGTAATATGCCAATGTTTTCCTATCATGCCACCTATTTTTTAATAGGTTTCCCCTAACTGACTTATGTCTTTATATTTAATAAGCTTAGATGCTTTTTTTAATAATAGCTTATCACTGGCTTCTTCTATTGTTATTGAACCAGCCAGTTCTTTACATTAGTGTTTTGAAAGTTAAGTAAAGTGTCATGGTTAATTAAATGTACATATGTTTACCATTTTATGATATGAGGGTATCTGAACTAGTGCTCAGAAGCTGGAGGACCCAATTTATAATTACATCTGAGGATATTGCTGATACCCTGAAATGCACCAGCACCAATTCTTTGTTTATTCTGGGGACATGCCCTACTAAGTTCAGTTCTTTTTCTTTTCTCTGTACTCAAGGATCAAACCTGGAAGTGGTTGGTGCTCGTGGTAATCTATGCAGTGCTTGTGCTCCAACCAGTCTGGGCCACATGAAAGGTAAGCAACTTAACCCCCTGTACTAACGCTCCAGTCCATTTTTGCTCATTCTCATACAGTTGAATTAAAAAAAATATATTTATCTTTTCTATAAAGGAACAAATATTTATAAATATTATGTTGCTTGTTTCTGGGAGAAAACAGGACCAGGGAAAGTAGAGCCTCATCACTGTGCATCCTTTGCTACTATATATACTACTATGCTTCCTTCCTTCCTTCCTTCCTTCCTTCCTTCCTTCCTTCCTTCCATCCTTCCTTCCTTCCTTCCTTCCTTCTTTCCTTCCTTCCTTCCTTCCTTCCTTCCTTCCTTCCTTCCTTCCTTCCTTCCTTCTTCCTTCCTTCCTTCCCTTCCTTCCTTCCTTCCTTCCTTCCTTCCTTCCTTCCTTCCTTCGTTCCTTCCTTCCTTCCTTCGTTCCTTCCTTTGTTCCTTCCTTCCTTTCTTTTTCCCTTTCTCCCTTCCTTCCTTCCTCCCTCCCCTCCCTCTCTCCCTCCCTTTCTTCCTTCTCTCTCCTCCCTCTCTCCCTTTTTCTTTTTTATTATCATTATTAAAATGCTATGACCACATACAAAGTCATTTATAGATGGGAATCAGTCATGTAATTTTCCAACACCAATCCAACCACCACTGTCAACTTCCCTCTACCAGTGTCTCTATGTTCCCCTAAGCCCCCCCCCACACACACACACCCAGCCTACCTCTCAGTTTTAAGTTTGGTTGTTGTTGATTTTTAAAGAGAATTTTTGTCCTTTAGGCTCTAAAATTTCTATTGATATTTCTTGTAATATACATACTCCATCAATGAGGTCTATAAAATTTCTTTTGTGGAAGTCAGTCTGGTTTGGCTTTGGAGTTTTAAAGATAATTTTCCTGATTATGGTCTCTGTTGAGAGCTTTTCTTTTAAGTTCTTTAAAATTATTTGATTTTTCTGTGGTTTTATAGTTTCTTATACAAGCTTCAGTCAATCTTACCTTCATTCCTCTTTCTATAAGGTGTGTTTTCCCCCTATAAAAACATTTAATATTTTCTCTTTGTTGCTGATTTTCAGCAGTATAAGTATGAATTTACTGGGTTTGGCTTTATGATTCTTCTTTCTAGGATACATTAAGCTCATTGGATCCATGGGTATATGGAAAAAGCTGCGAAGGATTTTGCTCCACTTGCAAGCTAATGTGTTAATTTACCAAAATTTTATTACTCATGACAAAAGTAATAGCTCGAGTATGAACATTTCCCTCAGTCCCAATTCCCACAGGTGATATGAAAAGGCCCAAGCAATGTCTGAACATTCAAGTGAGCAGTGATAAAGACAAGTATCCTGAGCTTAGGGAACCTTGAATCTTTTATAATGTGTGTCTTTGGGCAGAAGGATGCCTTCCCTTTTCTCTAGAGTAGTTCTGCCTCTGTCTTGTAAGACAGTAAACAAACTTATTCTTTCTAGAAGGAGACACTATATCTTTCAAGCTTTTATTGCACTGCAAATGTCTCTCAAAAAGATAGTTCAGAACAAAGAAAATATTTAATTCCTCCTTGTAAGGTGCACAAGATGTAAGAGACCCATGGGAAATCTTTTCAGTATGGCAGGTGGAATTCATCAATTTTGGAAATTGTTCAGACATTTTTTTTCTATAAAATCTTTTTTATTTTCTACTTCTTAAAAAACTTTAATCAAATATGTTCTAGAGTATTTTTCTGATATTTCAACATATTACATTTTTATTGTGCTACTTGTTTTTTTTCTAGCTTTTAAATGCTATTTTATTCTGGAAAATTTCTGTTGTTTCTGATCTTGGCTTCTGTATTATTTGCTATCAATTTCTTCTAGTTTTTTTTACTATAAAGATTATTTTGTCTATAAATTTCAATTTGACTATAGTTTATACTTTACATTTATTTCCTCATAATATACATGTTTCCCTCTACCTTATTGAACTTATGCAGTTTATTTATAGCGGGTTTTTCACTTTATCACTTGATCACTTGAATCCCGTTATTCATCAATTTGCTTGAGCGG
Source organism: Cryptotis parvus (assembly GCA_021461705.1). Classification (NCBI taxonomy): domain Eukaryota; kingdom Metazoa; phylum Chordata; class Mammalia; order Eulipotyphla; family Soricidae; genus Cryptotis; species Cryptotis parvus. The sequence goes on along the minus strand of JAJIBD010003098.1, from coordinate 97,160 downwards.
GCGCCAGTAACATTTCCATTGGACCCTATCACTTGCCAATGTAGCCCAATGGCATCTGGTTGATTCAGGAATATGAAGAGCCTCAAACTGTTCCTTCAGTGTCTTGACAAGAAAGTCAGACCATCTTGTAGGTGGGCAGCCAAGTGATCTTTTGACATCCCATGGGATTCAGTCGGTAGCGGCTCTAGTCCAGTGGTTGTCATCAAATCGCATTACATGTCCAGCCCATATAATTTTCCATGCCTTGGCAAACGAGACAGCCTCCCTGATTCTGGAATAGCGAAGGAGGTCAGAACTCCGGATTCTTTCTCTCACTTGAGTGATGTGTGATATTCCAAGCATAGCTCTTTGGATTTCTCTCTGGGAGACCCGAATAACATTCTCATCCTGCTTTCATAGGGCCCAGGTCTCTGAGGCATATGTTAATGCAGGGAGAACAGTGGAGTCAAAGAGATGTGCCCGGAGCAGGAGGTTCTTTGTCCTTTTAACTATTTCTTCAATGCCTTTGAAGGCATTCCATGCCGCTCTCTTCCTCCTGCGCAGCTCAGGTTTTAGGTCGTTCATCATGTTGATTTCTCGACCTAGGTATACATAACTGCTGCATTCAGAGATGTTTGTTCCATTGAGAGTGAATGGGGCCTCTGGAACTAGTTCATTGTTCATAAACATGGTTTTCATTAGATTCAGCTGTAGACCTATCTTTCCACATTCTCAGTCAAAGTCAGCCAGCATTTGTGCCACTTGGCTAATGTTTGGTGTTATTAGAACAATGTCATCAGCGAAGCGGAGGTGGTGTAGTTGCCTACCATCTATCTTTACTCCCATTCCTTCCCATTCTAATTGTCGCATGATGTTCTCGAGGGTGGTGCTAAAGAGTTTTGGTGAAATGGTATCACCCTGCTGAACTCTTTTGACATCAATAATCACTTCTTTGTAGAACGGTGAGATTCTGGTGGTGAATCTGTAATACAACTCATGAATTATCTTGATGTATTGGGTTTGAACACCCTGCTTGGCTAGGGGCTTCAATGACTGCTTCAGTTTCCAAAGAATCAAAGGCTTTCTGTAAATCAATGAACGTGAGACAGAGCGGCATCTTGTACTCCCTACAAACCTCGATGAGCTTGGTTACTGTGTGGATATGGTCGATTGTGCTGAATCCTTTCCGGAAGCCTGCTTGCTAGCATGGTTGTCCTTCATCTAGTGTTCTGCTAATCCTGTTCAGGATGACTCGTGTAAACAGCTTGTAGATGACGGACAACAGGCAGATGGGGCGATAGTTGCTGATGTCCTGAATGTCTCCCTTCTTGAACAGTAGAACTGTCCTGCTGGTTTTCCATTGGGAGGGCACCTTGCATTCGGACAGGTAGAGTGTGAAGAGCCGAGCTAGTGTATTGATGAGTACCGATGGCAGATTCTTCAGGTGTTCGGGTCTGACTTTGTCTGGGCCTGGTGCTGTTCCCTTCTTTACCGATGAGATGGCATGTCGGATTTCAGAAGGGAGAACATTGGGAATGACATATCCATCCTGTGGAATTTGGTATGTGGGCAGGTGGATGTGGCTATCAAAGAGATTTGAGTAGAAGTCATGGATAATCTTCTCCATTGCCTTTCTGGAAGATGTGATAGATCCGTCAGGGTGTCGGAGGGCAGTCATCTTGGTCTTATATTTGGCGAAGGACAGGAGGGCGGTGTGAATGTTTTTTCCCAGCTTCTGCTGCATCTTCCAGTATTTCTGCTCTTCTGTCTTTGAGGTCTTCTTTTTTTATGGTTTATAATAGTTTATTAACATTCTATTTTTATTCTGTTAGTCCATACACATTACCAATGCTGCTTTTAACATTTTTTTTAAATTTTTTTATTTTTAAAATTACAAAGATATACAATTAAAAAGTTCATATTTGGGTTTTGGTCAAACAGTGTTCCAGCACCCATCCCCTCCACCAGTGCCCATCTCCCACCACCAATGTCCCCGGTTCCCTCCCCCTCCCCCAGCCCTGCTCCATGGCAGGTTCTTGATTTCTTTCCATTTCTCTCTCTTTCTCTTTTCCTTCCCCTCCAGACTATGGATTACAGAACATACATTAAAGGGTTGTCATGTGTATCTTTTTGCCTCTATTTAATTCTCAGTTCTAGGTTGGCATTAGTACCCTCAACAATTGTTAGCACACTGCTCCATTTCTGTCTTACCTAGCCTCTGAATCCCACACGTTTGTGATAATTTTTTGACAGGACCTCCTGATATATGTTTCACTTGACCTTGGATATTGGTATCATAATATGTACCTATATATTTATGTTATGCAGATGTTGAGGTCTTCTTTTTATCACTTCTCTCCACCGTTTAGCAAGCTTGGACGCTAGCATTTGGTCTCCTGAGGCTGGGGCCTTGCCACGTTGGCGAATAAGCTCGAGTTTCTGAAGACAGGCGTCCTTTTGTGTCTTTCTCTCTCTTGGCATTCTTTGCACAATCATGGAGGTGCTGAACCAGTCAGTTGTATTATTCATCGATGTCGCCAATGATGGTATCTTCCCATGTTGCCGCAATGGTGCCAAAGAGTTCCCAGTTGGTGGTCGTTCTGGGAGTTCTCTTCTTAAACTTTGCAGCCTTTTCTCCCCATTGTGGGAAGTAGAATTTTGCACGAAGGAGACAGTGGTCCAATCCTGTTTGGAATTTGGGGACAACAGCAACATCGGTCAGACAAAACTGTCGATTGAAGATGATGTGGTCAACTTCACTGTGGAACTCTCCGCCAGGAGATTCCCATGTCCAACGTTTCGCTTCAGCCTTCTGGAACTGTGAGTTCCCATGAATGGTCTTGGTGGACATGATAAACTCAGATAGTCTCTCACCCTGTTCGTTCCATTCTAGGCCATGGGTCCCGATGTGGAGTTCTTCTGCTCATTTTCTCGGTCCTATCTTGGCATTAAAATCACCGACTATGATCTTGTAGAAGGTGTGATCTTTTTTATAGAACTCCTCCAATTCCATGTAGAATGTCTACACACCAGCAGGTTTTTAATTAATGAATTTTTAAAACTACCATATTTTACAAACTTATTTATGGTAGTTTCAAACATACAATGTTCCAACACTAATCTTGGCACCCGTTTCTACTTCCCTCCACAAATATCTAAGCTTCCCTTTTATACCTCTCCCATGTCTGCATGCTTGACAGGAGCTTTCTTAAGTTTGGTTATTGTTTTTGTAGTTTATGTATCACACTTAGAGTATTATTAACTCTGTGATTTAGATTTGTATCTTACCATACTTCTATACTGACGAGGCCCCTGCCTCCCTGCCCCTGATGTCTCCTGTTCACTAGTTATTACTTCCCTCCTAGATTTCGTTCCTCCCTGTCCTCATTTCTGTAATCTTGGGTTCTAGGGCAATCTGGGTAGACTCTCTTTAATGCTTTACATTTTTTTTACATTATCCAGATCAGTGAGATCATCTGGTATATGTCCTTCTTCTTCAGACTTACTTCCCTTAGCATGGTTCCTTTCATGTCTATCCAAGATACAGCAAATTGCTTATACTATCATTTCTTGTATCTGCGTAGTGTTCCAATGGGTATATAGACATCACAGTTCACTGTATGTGGTTTTATATACCATAGTTCATTACTCATTCATATGTTATTATACACAGGTTGATTCCATATCCTACTACTTAAAGCAAATTTTTAATGGACCTATATTAGTGAATTCCATCATTTTATCATTTATAACTATTTCAATTGGTTTATTTTATGGTCGTTGCTTGTATTTTTCTCTTTCCTCATAATTTCTGATCAGATGCTAATCATTATAGAACTTTTCATATTAGATACATTATTTATTTCTTTAGTTAATGTTGTATTTTTTTTTTTCTTACCAGGCAATTAAGTTACTTGGACTCTATTAGCTCTCTTTGTGGCTTGCTTTGAAATTTGTTAGAATGGGCCCAAAGTTGCCTTTAGTCTAATTTTTTTAATCAAGATAATGCAATCCAGAAATTTCTTCCTGGTGCTCATGTATCATAGGTTTTTCCACCATGGTTGATAAAAAAAAAATCTAATTCGGTGTGAATTTTGGTGTATAAATTTACATTGATTGTTTTTCTTCTTGCTTTTACAAAAATATTCAAAAGTAGAGGAGTTCACATATGTGGTAGTACTTGTTTGAGGTTTTAAGGTACCCTATGAAGATCTGAATCCTCTCAACGGGCAGCTTCTTTTCCATTTCTATGCCTCTCAGACTCAATTTGCAGTATCCTCCCTGGTCTCCAATCTTTGTGTTATCTAGGCTACAGATATTGATTTGGATTCATTATTCTTGTGGGATCTAGCTTTTATTTATTTCCTTATTCTCATAGATCTCTACTTATCACTCCCTGCTGGTAAGCATCAAAAGATACTATTTTATTGATTTTTCCTGATTCTTGAGTTGTTGTATTAGAAGAAAAATATCAATGAATTATAAAAAATTCACTACTTCTGGAAATAAGTTTGTCCTTCTTAATTTATTTGGAAGTTTTATTGTTTTATAACTATGTTATTTTATAACTATTTTTATAGATATAAAACAATAAGTTACTATAATCAATTCCTTAGTTATCCTGAAATCAATTTATATAAAAAGATTTGAAATTTTTTTCTTTACTGGTTTTCTTCCTTTTTTATAATGGCTCAAAATCGAATTTAAAGAAATTTACTTAGAGATATAAGAGGAGAGGGAGAGAGAGAAAGAGAGAGGGGGGAACTAATAAAAATAAGTTAGAATGGGCCCAAAGTAGCCTTTAATCTAAACTTTTTTTTAAGATGATACTATTCAGAAAATTCTGCCTGAATCTCATGTATTATAAGGTCTTTCTGTTCTGGGTGAGGAAAACAAACTATCTGACCTAATGTGAGTGTCGGTGTATTAATAAAAAGAGTTATTTTTATTGTAGATTAGGTAACACACTCACAAGATTATTAACATTTATGGTTTCAATTTACAAATTTACTGCACATTCACCACAACTAGTGTGCTCAATACTTTTCATCATACAGAGTCTAATCTACACAGCAACTGCTTAGTACTCTCAGTTTGGTAAACGAACATCAAGGGTTTGTCATAGTTCAATATTTTCTATTTGTATGCTTTTTTTTTTGATACACTGTATATAAGTGAGATCTTCTGGCATTTGTCCTTCGACTGCCTTTTTTCACATAATATGATGCCCTGAGTATCATTTAAATTGCAGCAAACTGTAAGGTTTTATCTTTTTTTTTTATAGTGTTGTAATAATCTATTGTGTGTATATATACCAAAGCTCCTTTATCAATTCATCTGTCTTTGGATATTTGAGTTGTTTCCAAATCCTGGCTAGTATACCCTGTGATGAGCTTTAGCGCACATGTATTTTTCTGAATTTATTTCTTAAGAATACTCTTTACCCCTCTAATTTATCGTTTTATACTGTGCAGTCATATTTTTCACATTTCTTCAAATTGACATTGCATCAGCCTAATTAAGTAGTTGGATGCTCTTGAAACGCTTAATCTGAGATTGAGGGTCTTTTGGATAGTGTTACTGGCATAGATGACATCTCATTATACCAGTCTGATTCTTTTAATTGCACTCGATGTAACTTAAAATTCATATTAGATATCAACACTTTCTGATTAATATACCTTCAATATAGATATCTATAGGGTTTTCTAATGTCAAATAAGTAGATATTTGAAAAGTATTTACTGTTTTTAAGGTACTTAATTGAGCTATGTGATTCCTCATTTTCTCTCCTTTGCTATAATTTGATTATAGCTTCCTTTGAGGTTAGGCATCTTAGCTTAATTATAATGACTTACATGTGTTAAATGCTAACTCAGTGCTGGCACATGGTGATTATTTAGAAATATATTTTATTTAAACTTTGTAGAAGACTTTTTAAAATAGATAATATTTTACAATACTTACTTGAATGCTTAGAATTAAAGAGCTAATGTGATTTGCCCAAAGATATAATTTGATATTCAAATTTAGCCTGTCTGTTATCAAAGTAATAGCATTTGTTTTAAAGCATTGATGGGTTAAATAAAGAAGAGAGAGAGAGACTGAGAGAGAGTGTATGAGATAGAGACAGAGAGAGGGAGAGAGAACTATCATTAGGCTTTTGAATGAGTTCTTGTCTGGAAATTAATTTTGTTCATAACATTCGCCTGGGTAACTGCCAATATATCTGATTTATGAATTTCTCCTTTAAAAGTTTCATTAAAAGTTTTGACATATTAGAAAAACTCTGATATGCATAAATATTGAGTACCTTCACACTCACGAAGACTATATTTAGAAAATGAGTACATGCCAATGAGTTTGTAAAAATGAAAGGATATTCTTATTTTAAAATCATAACTATTAGGAAAAATTGATATATAACCATATATTTAATACATATATATTTAAAATATATATTTTAACCATATATTTAAAACATACTTAAAACATATTTAAAACATATATTTAAAATATTTAAGATGGATTATTTAGCATTTGTCTTTTATATTGACACAAACATATATTTCATATTTAAAAAAAACTTTTTTTTCTAAGTAATAGGACAAAGAATGCTTTAATGGGACCAATGGAATAATGAAGGAATTAAGGGCACTTATTTTACACATGGATGACTCTGATTTGATCCCGGGCACTGAATATGGTCTCCAAGATACCTCCTGAGCACAGAAACATGAGTAGCCCTGAGCATTGCCTAGTGTGATCTAAATTCTCCCCTCCCATTCCCATCTAAACACTCTCCCTTGTGGGTGAAACTTGCTGGCTGAGTTTCATATATTTGAGTTCTTGGGTTTGCTCCAATATAACAAATAACATGTTAAAAAATAATAAAGTGCCTTCCTCAATTCCAATTGTTCCTTAGACAACAGCTCTTCCCAGCAAAGCTTCTCAAGAACTCTTTGGATTTGTGATTAATATTTTAATTATATCAGTTTTGCTTCTGTTTTCCAATTTTTCACATTTTGTGGGCAGATTTTAGGATTCCTTAGTGGAATCTCAGTGATTCTTGACTGACATGACAGAGTCAGAGGTTCAATGTAGAGACCAGAGGATAGGCTGTTGCTCGGACACTGGAGTGGCAGGGGGTTATTAGCCCAGGTGCCTAATGCCTGTACCCTCTTTCTCAATCTGTGCTTCTTGTTTTCTAACCAAATGCTACAAATACACTTTGGAATAGGGGACAGAAGAACAAAAGTTTTTTTTTTAAGTTTGTTTAGAAAACATTAACATTGAATATAACCCCCATCGCTGTCAGGGAAATTTAGGGTTTCCCTTATAGTGGTCATGGTTGTGTCTGGAAATATCTGGCATATGAGATAGATATTTATTTGTTAAAAAATCTGGACCACACCTAGTGGCTCTCACAGCTTACTCCTGGCTCTGTGCTCAGATACATTTCTAGTGGACTGCGTTGGGGTTCTGGGGATCAAAGCCAGATTGACTGGAACAAGATAAATGCCCTACCTGCTGTACTGGTAGATACTTATTTAAGGGTACAAAACTCAATGACATGACAAAATCAGTAATAAAATAATAATGTTTAAAATTTAGAATTAATTTTTACAATAATGGTAAAGGTATCAAGTTTGATATCAACTCAGTAATGGGTAGGACTTGCCTTAAGGAGAGGGGAATGCAGAATGTGTGCAATGTAGCATAGAACTCTGTGCTTCCGACTCATATTTATCTGAGGACTTCCTGGCTCTGGTTTTTCTGTAGGGCAAGATAATTATCTACACAATGAATTCTTGAGGAACAATTTAACTCAACATCACTTTATTATTTATTTATTTTTGCTTTTGGGGGGTCACACCCGGCGATGCTCAGGGGTTACTCCTGGCTCTGGCGGTCAGGAATTACTCCTGGCAGTGCTCGGGGACCATATGGGATGCCGAGGATCGAACCCGGGTTGACAGTGTGCAAGTCAAACGCCGTACCTACTGGACTATTGCTCCTACCCCTCACATCACTTTAAAATGTTTGTTAATGTACCCTAAATAATAGCTACCATTTTTTCCTATAGTTCTGCTCACAGGTGACTGAAGTATCTCAGAAACTGACTAGAATATCAGACCTGGCTCATCATTTCTTAGCATATATAAAATATGCTCCACTAATGTTAAGATGGGAGAAACTATATAATTTCTTCATGAAAAATGAATTTTGCGAAAGGAAAGAGCAAGGGACATTGAAAAGATCTAAAAATGCATTTTGAAAGGGATCTGTGTGACTGAGTAATGTATGTTGAGAGGATCTTCAGAAGGTTCATGTTCTGTCCATCTCTTTGGTGTTTTCAAATAGAGAAAAGTAAAGCCCAATTCCCAGGTTTCCGAAGTAGAGCTCTGATGTTTAAAAGATTTCAAAATCATTTAAATTTTTTTTAAAAGCAGAGACATCTAGTTTGTAAAAACAACAATATGGCGCCCTTTTGAGGCCTCATTCCAATGCAAAGAGAAGTTCAAATTCCAAGCGATTTGGGGAGATGGGTTGGGAAAAAATATCACAGCAGAAGATGAGAATCTATATTTGAAGGATAGTCTTCAAAGTAATTTCTTTATTGGTTTTTATTTTGAACGAGAACATACTCAGCAGTGCTCAGATTTTACTTTGGCCTTTGAACTAAGATATCACTACTGGGCAGGGAAGAAGAGGGCATATTAGGAGCTGGGAATTGAATCCAGGCTGCTACAGGCAAGGCAGTGTGCTACCCACTGTACTATCTCTTTAGCTCCTTCAAAAAAATGTTTATATCAGGGCCGGAGTGATAGACCAGTGGGTAGGGCATTTGCCTTGCATGAGGCCAGACCCAGATCCCCAGCATCCCATATGGTCCCATGGGCATTGCAAGGAGTGATTCCTGAGTGCAGAGCCAGGAGTAACCCCTGAGCATATGCCAGGTGTGACCCAAAAAGCAAAAAAAAAAAAAAAAAAAAAGAAAGAAAGAAACAAACCAAAAAATATTTATATCAGAACTATATGAAAAAATCTCCCCAGTCATCAATGCTGAGTGATCTGTATTTTTAATAGACATAGCTTATTTTCAATAACTTTTTCCTTCTCTTTCTCTTCTTTCTGCCTCTGAGTCTTTGTTTCCAAAGGGTTTATCAAAATTTATCCCTCACTGCTTGCTTTGCAGAAAATTTGCTAGGCGATTTAGTCAGTGTTTTATCTTCTTTCTTAGTAGACCTTAGAAATGAAATCCTTTTCGGTTATGTCTACAAGACATGAGAATAACTGAAGAGTGAGAAATTCTTTGGCATATTATCGCCATTCTTAATAAAAAAAAAGTCTGAGTTAGAACACTAGTTAAATTTCTTTCCCATAATAAAATGGAAATTTGGATTTATTTTTATATTTTCACAAGCCACCATTCCCATTATAATCTAATCAGAAAGTCAGACTGCTAGTTTAGTCATTCAAAGGTTGTTTTCATTAATTAGTTTTACAACCTGATGGTTTGACACGCTTACTACCATCTGAAAATCAACAGAGATAAATATGTGGCACTGAACAAATAAATAATTGCTGAGTTTGAAAAATGGAGTCAATTTGTCTTCTCTCTCTTCAGTGGCAGATGCAAGATGACAGCTATATAAATGATCACTCTAAGAGAAAAATGTGTATCAATATTGCCAACCACTATCTTGAACATACATGCATAAGTTGATAGGATGACATACTTCTATAGGCATATAATATAACAGCCACCAAAATAATGGTAATCTTGATCTATGGGAAGGAGGAGTTTGAGAACTTAGCTCTTCATCTATCCAATGAGATAGAGTTTACAAATTACCCAAATTGACAAGAAGGGCAGACTTCACTCTATCACCTTGTTATTCAATTTGTAACAAGGGGATGTTAGTAGTCCCTTGCCTTTTTGGGACTGTTTTCACCTACCTTCTCTTCACAATGACTTCCTTTCAGAGTCTTCATTCTTCCTCAGACTGGGTAAATTAAAGTCATTGAGAAAGTATCATTTTAAGTCCTGTCAGCTACTGTGAATGCAAACTTTCTTTTGCTTAACTTTCTCTTCTCCTGCCCAGCATAGATTTGTTGAAAACCTCCATCGGGCATCATCTCTGCTGGGAATTATTTCCCTGAAAAATTTATCAAAAAGCAAACAATTTTGCATTCAAGTTTTTGTATATAGTTTTTCTTGATGGCAAGGCGGTCTGCTGGGGACTCCAGGCCAATAAACTCTGCTCTAGCTCTACTCATATTCATCCATTCATGATGGAAACATTTTGTTTTCAGTATTCTTGTGGAATGTTTTTATAACTGAGTTGCTCTGTGGTGTTTTGCTAAAAGTGAGATTTCTTCAATTTTGATATGCACTAATAATCTACCCTGTGAAACTGATAATATATCTGATGGAGGAGTGCTTTGATACTTTGTTCATGGTAGTTAATGCTTTTTTATTAGGAGAATAGGATAATTTTTTAGAAGTAGCCCTAAGAAATTTTGCTTTTATAGCCACAAGCTAGATTTTATTTTTAATGAATAGACATTGTAAAGTTGGTTATATTTTCCTCTTTGAATAGTTTTCTGCAAAGCACATAAATAAATATTTGATTTATCTCTGAGAATAGATATTCTCATATCTATTGTTCAGTTGGTACATTTGTCTCTTAATTTTTACTTAAACAGGCTTTCAGAGTAATGTACAGAGTAAGAAACCATTTTGTAAAACAATTATTCTTCCATATATTTTCCATACCAAGAATTATAAACATTGATTACAAAGAAGGGGGATTATAACTGGAGAAGACAATATGCGTGAGACGCCACTCAATAACCATGTTATTTTGTTTGTAACAAGCAGCATATATTGTTATAGAAATTTAAGAAAGTTTAATCCTCATCCAAAATTTCCATTATCAATTAAATTATAGAGTAATAGACTCAAATATATAAAGTAATAACTTTAGTGTAGACTGACAGAAATAGAAAATAGTCTAGGAAAAGTATGTAGAGCAAAGCAATTAGCCTAAGAAGAGGACCCAGAGCCGAATAAGTTCTTAAAGAGGGAGGAGCAGATTTCCTAATGGATTTGGTGAGGAAGGACATGCCTGGGAAAGCGACGATGTGACACAGAGCCATGCAGCAGTATAGTTCATCGGAAGGACAATCTTGCAATGAGTGTGAAGAGTGGGAGAAAGACGAAGCTGGAAGGTGAAAGAGGATACAAACGTCTTAGATTTTTCTCTCAATGTTCCTAGGTAAATGTCTTGGTATGTTCACATCTTGGTATGTGTAGAAAGCAGGCTGAATTCAGAGACAAGAGGCAGTAAAACATGAGTTACGTTGGTACTGGGTGGTCAAGGCGGGAGTAAAAGGAGCAGCATCTGTGAGTGGAAAGTTGCTCAGAATCTCTTCTCTCCTCCTCTCTTACATTTCACCTTTCTTTTATTTCCCTTCAGTGTAACTTTCTGGACAAATTATGTCCTTTCACTGGCTGAAACTTCAAACTGGCTCTTAGCTCTTCTGGTTATACCTGATTAATGCATGAAAAAATCTTTATTTTTCTTTTTTCTTCTGTCAAAACAACCTGGAATTCTTTACCCTTCCATACTGGGTTCCAGAAAAACTTCTTTGAGATATTATGTTTAAAAAATCTACATGAAATATGTAAATTAATGAGCATGTTGTTGACCAGGGATTGACACTATCTCCCCATTTCTTGTACCAAATCATCACTTTTCCTAAAGCTGAAATTTTGACTCCAAGTGCTCCATGTGTCACTTTTTCTTTCTAAATCCATTACTAGAAGACTTAAATCAAAGTAAGCAGTATGCATTGGGCTACTGCTCATCTATTTGCAATTAAGACTTTACCACAAAATATTGATGAGATGGCATGACAGTAACACTGTAATATTGCTTGCCTTCTCTTTGCTAGAATACTAAATTTGAAAAAAACGCAGTTGATCCAGAAATCATGTATATATGTATGAATACTTAATCTGTCAAATAAATGCTTTTTATGTCATATATGAATGTTTTAGAAATCTTTATCATAAACTTTGACCTCCAAAGAGGCATTTATAATGGTAATATGACTGACATTATCATCTGAACGGGAGATGTGAGTTTGTTACAATAGAAGATAAGGTCAGTGATGTAGAGTTCCTCTAAGTATCATGTAATTTCTGTTCTACTCAGTGTCTTTTGTTCCTATAGACAGATAATTCAAGAAGATGATCTCAGCAGCAGCTAGATCTCAATCTTTTATGCTATTTAAAGCCAAGAATATACTTTTTCAAGCCCTGATGGCTTGCTGTGGATCGAAGGAATAGTTTTATGGAGTTTATACCAGTCAATAAGCAAGTGGTTAATGCTATTTTGAATATAAAGTCCTGGTCTTACAAAAACTATAAAATAACTAACCTAAAGAAGTGATTAAATAGTTTGGATCAGGAATTAAAATGTGTCTTTCCCTTCCCTAGCAGTATACTAGAAACTCCATCCTGGAATTGAATCTATAGCCTAGGTCTCAGTTTGTCCTAAAGGTTGTACAGCATTTCTGATCAGCTATAAACATGGCTTAAGCATTGGTATTCATTCCCCTAGTGTCATAATTACATTCTTATGTAAAAGATAAGGTTGGGGATTTTACTTTTGCTTTTAGAAAACTATAACAATGTGTATTTGATATGCTAAGACTAAAGTCTAAATTCTTTCAATTCAGAATTCTCAATTCTGGTTGTACCTAGATAGAAAGGAATTCTGATAAAAGCCACCATAAGAATGTTGCTGATTTTTTAAAATATCACTATCACTAAAACTATCTTCCCGTTCATCATCTATTTGCTCAAGCGAGCACCAGTAATATCTCCATATGTCCTGTCTCATGCTAGTAGAGCCCAAGGGCATCTGCTTGCTCCAGGAACATAAAGAGCCTCAAACCTGGTTGTTACTGGTATTTGGCATATCAAATACGACAAAGGCAGCTTGCCAGGCTTGCCGTGCGGGTGGCATACTCTTATAGTCTTATATAGTCTTATAGTCTTATAGTTTTATAGTCTTTTTATAGTCTTTTTATAGTCTTAAGACTCTTATAGTCTTATAGTTTTATAGTCTTTTAAATAAAAGAAGTCTTTTAAATAAAAGAATTCTTTTAAATAAAAGAAAATAATTATATATATATGTCTCTAATTAGTGGTAATTCAGTAGCAATGAAAAATGTTTTGAGAATATTTTAGTTATGCATATTTAAAAGAGGAGAAGTGTAACTGTATTTATTTTTCCCTTTTTTTTTTTTTTTTGGGTCATACCCAGCAATGCTCAGGGGTTATTCTTGACTCTGTACTAGGGATGGATATGTCATTCCCAACGTTCTCCCTTCTGAAATCCGACATGCCATCTCGTCGGTAAAGAAGGGAACAGCTCCAGGTCCAGACAAAGTCAGACCCGAACACCTGAAGAATCTGCCATCGGTACTCATCAATACACTAGCTTGGCTCTTCACACGCTACCTGTCTGAATGCAAGGTGCCCTCCCAATGGAAAACCAGCAGGACAGTTCTACTATTCAAGAAGGGAGACATTCAGGACATCGGCAACTATCGCCCGTTCTGCCTGTTGTCCGTCATCTACAAGCTGTTTACACGAGTCATCCTGAAGAGGATTAGCAGAACACTAGATGAAGGACAACCATGCTAGCAAGCAGGCTTCCGGAAAGGATTCAGCACAATCGACCATATACACACAGTAACCAAGCTCATTGAGGTTTGTACGGAGTACAAGATGCCCCTCTGTCTCACGTTCATTGATTTACAGAAAGCCTTTGATTCTGTGGAGACAGAAGCAGTTATCGAAGCCCTAGCCAAACAGGGTGTTCAAACCCAATACATCAAGATCCTTCGTGAGCTGTATTACAGATTCACCACCAGGATCTCACCATTCTACAAAGAAGTGATCATTAATGTGAAAAGAGGGGTTCGACAGGGTGATACCATCTCACCAAAACTCTTCAGCGCCACCCTCGAGAACATCATGCAACAATTAGAATGGGAAGGAATGGGAGTGAAGATAGATGGTCCGCAACTACACCACCTCCGCTTCACTGATGACATCGTTCTAATAACACCAAACATTAGCCAAGTGGCACAAATGCTGGCTGACTTTGACTGAGAATGTGGAAAGATAGGTCTACAATTGAATCTAAAGAAAACAATGTTCATGAAGAATGATCTAGTTCCAGAGGCCCCATTCACTCTCGATGGAACAATCATCTCTGAATGCAGCAGTTATGTGTAACTAGGCCGAGAAGTCAACATGATGAACGACCTAAAACTTGAGCTGCACAGGAGGAAGAGAGTGGCATGGAATGCCTTCAAAGGCATCGAAGGAATAGCTAAAAGGACAAAGAACCTCTGGCTCTGGGCACATCTCTTTGACTCCACCGATCTCCCTGCATTAACATACGCCTCAGAGACCTGGGCCCTACGAAAGCAGGATGAGAATGCTATTCAAGTCTCCCAGAGAGGAATCGAAAGAGCTATGCTTGGAATATCATGCCTCACTCAAGTGAGAGAAGGAATCCGGAGTTCTGACCTCCGTCGCTATTCCAGAATCAGGGACGCTGTCTCGTTTGCCAAGGCATCGAAAATCAGATGGGCTGGACATGTAATGCGATTTGGAGACAACCACTGTACTAGAGCCGTTACCGACTGAATCCCACGGGATGTCAAAAGATCACGTGGCCGCCCACCTACAAGATGGTCTGACTTCCTTGTAAAGAGACTGAATGGTTTGAGGCTCTTCCTATTCCTGAATCAACCAGATGCAATTGGGCTACATTGGCACGTGATAGGGTCCAATGGAAATGTTACTGGCGCCCGCTCAAGCAAATCGATGAATAACGGGATTCAAGTGATCAAGTGATCAAGTACTCAGGAATTAGTCCTGGCAATGCTTGGGGGCCCATGTGGAATGCTGAGAAATTCGAACCAGGGTCAGCTGTGTGCAAAGCACTCTACCTGCTGGACTATTGCTGTGGCCCCAAGGAGTTTAACTTTAGAAGATGAGTTTAAGGTTCTGATTATCTATATAGCAAAGAAAGTTTTGGCCATTCTTAACTCAGGTATTTCTTTTACAAACAAAAATTTTAGCATCTATATAATAAAGATCATCAAACTGATTGGCCATTGCATCTAAAACAGTTTTGTCAACTGGAAAACATTCTCTTAATGCCTAGACAAAAAAGTATGTGAATCACTATTCACAATAGCCAGAACCTGGAAACAACCAGTATGCCCGAGAACTGATGACTGGATAAAGAAACTGTGGTACATCTACACAATGGAATACTATGCAACTGTCAGAAAAAATGAAGTTATGAAATTTTGCTATAAATGGATGGATATGGAAAGAATCATGTTGAGTGAAATTAGTCAGAAGGAAAGAGAGAGACATAGAATGACTGCATTTATTTGCATGACATAAATATACTAGGTGATCTAACCGAAAGTGGAAATTACCACAAGTGTGTGGGAGTCAGAGGTTAGTTTAGATAGAGAAGGGAACATGTGTGAATAAATGTCTACAGTTCTGATGCTAACATAGAACTGAGCATTAAATACAGACAAAAAATGCAAATGATGGCTTCTAAGTGTATGTAATGCAACCCACAATGTGTGGGAGAAGGAGAAGAGAGAGAGGGAGAGGAGAGGAGATAAAGAACCTGCCATTTAGGCAGGATGTGGGAGGGAGGGAATTGGGGACATGGGTGGTGGCTGGGGACACTGGTGGAGGGCGGGTGCTGGAACACTGTGTGACCGAAACCCCCAAGCGTGAACAGCATTGTAATTGTATATCTCACGGTGGTATAATAAAACGTTAAAAAAAAAAGTATGTGAAGACAGAGGCAAGAACTGAGCAATACTGCTAGCAGTCAAGTCACACAATTAGTCCCCAGGCTTTGGAAAAGGAAGGAATTGTCTTTATGATTTAGCATATGGCTCTGGACTATCTTGATTTTTTGAATTCCATGATCTAGAAGATAAGAAAACAGTTTTTCTTTGGAATAAGTTATTTTTATTGAAGCATCCTTGGTCTATTAGAGTGCAAGTGTTTCTACATTTTATGTTATGTCACTGTGCCTACCAACAAAGTGTCAATATTTTTCTACCACTGTCCATTGGATCCTCACTCCTATCTTCATAGCCTCAATTCTGTGGTCTGGGTCTATGTTTTTTCTTTCTTTCTTTCTTTCTTTCTTTCTTTCTTTCTTTCTTTTTCTTTCTTTCTTTCTTTCTTTCTTTTCTTTCTTTCTTTCTTTCTTTCTTTCTTTCTTTCTTTCTTTCTTTCTTTCTTTCTTTCTTTCTTTCTCTTTCTTTCTTTCTTTCTTTCTTTCTTTCTTTCTTTCTTTCTTTCTTTCTTTCTTTCCTTCCTTCCTTCCTTCCTTCCTTCCTTCCTTCCTTCCTTCCTTCCTTCCTTCCTTTCCTTCCTTCCCTTCCTTCCTTCCTTCCTTCCTTCCTTCCTTCCTTCTTTCTTTCTTTCTTTCTTTCTTTCTTTCTTTCTTTCTTTCTTTTTTTCTTTCTTTCTTTCTTTCTTTCTTTCTTTCTTTCTTTCTTTCTTCCTTCCTTCCTTCCTTCCTTCCTTCCTTCCTTTTCTTTCTTTCTTTTCTTTTTTGGGTCACTCCTGCTAATGCTCAGGGGGTACTTCTAGCTCTGCACTCAGGAATTACTCCTGGCCATGCTCAGGGACCATGTGGTATGCCAGAGATTGAACCCAGGTCATCTGTGTACATGGAAAAAGCCCTACTGACTGTGCTATCACTCCTGCTCTGTCTATGGGTTTGTTTTCATTGAACAGTTTTCCCCTAATCTTGTTTCTTTATACACCACATACAGGTGAGGTCATCTGCTCAGCTGGTTGTATTTTGCTATTACCCAGTCTACGGTAACTTATTATGGAGTCCTAGGATATTAATAAAGAACCCAGTAAGAGCTTTGCAAGTATTGGCACACAGTAGGGCTTGTGTACCACAAAGCAGCCACAAGGGTTGAAGTCTGGCTTTGAAGTCTGGCTTCTTTCTTCTTCCAGGTTCTAGTTTCAGAAGAAAATTCTGTGTTTAGAATTTTTCCACCTGATTCCCATGAGAGCTGGAGCAGGAATTTTTGTGTTTCTGTTGTTAAAAGGGAATATGAAGGTGTGACAGTCATAGTGTATATTCATTCTTTGAGTCTTTAATCACTTGAAATGTGAAGGAATTGAAGGAAACAGAAAAAAAGAGCTAATAAATTGTGAAAATTCTTTCCTTCATTTTAAAAATAAAAAGCATATTTGTTGCATTATTTTCTAAAAAAATAATTAATGAAGTCTGTGGAAAGCGTCTCATGGTTATGCTTTCACTATTACTTTGCTGAGGTAATTATTTTATGGAGTGGTACAAACTTCAATTCCAATCTGGTTAATTTATAGGAGACTAATTTACTTGATTCTAAATTATTGACACTTCATTGTACACAAATGCAAATTATATAATTGCTTTCATCCTTGTTCTTAACTTCACTGTAGGCTATATAAATAAAGTTAATTAATAGAAAATACCTTGGGTCAAATAATTTAAATTCTGCTCTGGTTTTAAGGGAAATATATACCTTTTAGTTAGTAATTAAATGCTCCTTTCAAATAATGTTCAATTATTATATTTCATATGATTCTCATTGTCAATAGTTATATTATTTTAGAAAGTACTCATAATCCTAATGAATAAACGTGTAGAACATGATGCCACAGTAATAGTACACTAGGTACAGCAATGGCCTTGCATGCTGCTGGTACAGGTTTTATCCCAGCACACCATATAGTCTCTTAGCCTACCAGGAATAATCTTTGAGTGAAGAGCCAGGAGTAAGCCCTAAGCACTGCTACTTATGGCCCCTAAGCCAAAACTCAAAGCAAAACCAGATATCCATGGAAGATATCGGCCTTCTCTCTATTTCACTGTGACATTTTATGAAGTGTTATAAAATCTTTAAAATTATTTTTTAAAACAAAAATGCTTTCTTGGTTTCATTTAAGATATCATATTCTTTTAACTATAGGAAAAGATAATTCTAAATTTCTTTCCCACATCTGTAAATAATTTTAAATATCTTTATAAAAGGGAAACTATTTAAAGTAAGTTGTAATGAACTTATACTTATTTTTAATATCCCACTTGTTTTGAGACATTAAAACATAAAAAAATTTGACACATAAAAACTATCTGAGTTTGGTTTTACTGGTATAATTGTTGAATTTAAAATAGAATATTATGAGTTAATTTTATTACTCATAGAGAGGATAATATGTAAAGATAGACTTGTAAACAAGATAAATCAGGTGAATTATGGTAGAGTGTTTTTTGATGGTTGATATTTTCATGTTTTTTCCAACAACTCAGATAATATAGACTCATTATAAGGGTTCCTCATTAGTCACTCTGTTCATTTTATTGATTTTATTTATTTACTTGGTAAGACAAAGAAGATAAAATATGTGCTACCTCATTGAACGTGTTTTATAAACCATGAACTTAGATGTAGTAGCTATAGCATGTGGGTCAAGGTCTATTAATCAATCTGGAAAATATTGATTAAGCCTCAGAGTTTTTGCCTTTTCAATCAAATGATACAAGCATTATATATTCAGAGAAGCCCTACTTTTTGGCGAGAGATGGTGACACCAGTATTTGTGTTATTTAAAATTATATTCATGAGATACCCCAAAAGTGACAGTAGATTTTTGGTGTAAAATTAGAACATTTTATTTCTACAGATCTCTGGGAACTATGTTTTAAATAATTAGGAAAGAACGTTGTGTTCACTTTTATAGTTCTTAAAAGGTCTTAGGCAATAGTAATGTGCTTGAGTACTCAAAGAAAATTTCTTTTACTGAGATGCCTATGAAATAAATTTGCCATAGTAACAATTTTGTAGAAGTAACTTGTAAACCACTGTGTGTCAGGGATAGAATCCTCCTGGATTCTTGCTTTGGACATCTAACTTAAGTTCATTGTTTGCTATTGTCTGTCTCTGTTTCCGCAAGATGCTGGGACATGTTAGATGAACAAGTAGAATGCCGCAGGATGTACTGAGGTAGATTTTCTTTAAAGGGGAAATTTGAGGTAATCCACAAGTTATGTTTATATTCCAGACAGGTGGAATTTCATATGTTGATGCCATTGGGTGTTGCTTAACGGTCCAACTATGTATCACTGTCTTCCCTTAGTTCATCGATTTGCTCGAGCAGGCAAGTCCTGGTAAGACAAAGAAGATAAGATACAGTGGAACCTCATTGAACATGTTTTATAAACCATGAACTTAACTGTAGCAGCTGTAGCTGAAAGAAACCTGGTAAGGCGTCCATACGTCCTATCGCAAACAAGTGTAGCCCAAGGGCATCTGCTTGCTCCAGGGACAGGAAGAGCCTTAAACCATTCTTCAGGTCATGGAATGAGGTCCATAATTGTTACTAGTTTTTGGCAAAACAAAACATGAGTAGCTTGCCAGGCTCTGCCATGTAGGTGGTATACTCTCAGTAGAAGGCTCTCATCTCGAGCATTTACTGATAAAACTTATAGGGGAAAGATCAGGTTTTCTCTTGGATGAAGCTCTGAAGAACTATGGCGTCTGTAAGTTGAAAATGACTGACCGCATGATGTGTGGGTTGCTCTGGCTTCTTGATAGGCTTACTGGGATGATGGATATCAGTTAGAACCTGTCTAGAACCTGTATACAGTGTATAAATGTGAAAGATCCTGGGAAGGACCTTATCCTAAAATCAGTATTATCTAAGAATGTCGTGTGGCTGCAAAGCGGCCAATGGAGCTGTTGGTCTGGAGTGGGTGGGTCTCTCTTCCAGGGGAAGCTGACATGGAGGTGGAGGAAAGGGTGGAGCCCAAATCTCTGCTCTGAGTTCGGCCATCGTGGTCTCTCCCCCATGCATGTGAGCGAACCCTTGGAGCAATGTTGGACTCGGCCAGGGGCTGGTCCAGCCCCTTACCCGGAGGCCAGCTCCATGGATTGCTTCCATGTGGGGATGGCGGAGCTGTGGGTCTGGAGTGGATGGGTCTTGATCTCTTCAGGGGTTGCAGAGAGCAGTGGGTCTGGCGTGAGTGGGTCTCTCTTCCAGGAAAAGCTGGCATGGAGGTCCAACTATGTAGTTGGCATGGTCCAACTATGTAGACCAACTAAGTGGTCCAACTAGTTGTACAACCTAGCTGGATCAGAAACATAAACTTATTTTAAGTATCTGTTAAGAATGAAAATTCTTAATAGCTACTGAATCCTAAACTCTTGGGAAGGTCAAGCATCCTAGTGTCTTAACAAATTCTCCAGGTGACTCTCCAGGTGACTTTGATTGATGCTAGAATTTGAGAATTATATATCTGTACTCTTCTCTTAATTAAATGACTCTATGGACTTTAAAAAATCTCCCCACTTTAAAAAAAATCTCCTACAATCAGCTCACACCACAGAGTCTGGTGCACATGCAGAAGATTAAGAACAACCAGTGATGGCATGGATTTATGGAGAAAGGAACTCTCATTCACTGTTGGTGGGAATGCGAACTGGTCCAGCCCTTTTGGAAAGAATACAGACATTCTTCCAAACACTAGATATTGAGCTCTCATTTGACCCAGAAATATCACTCCTGGGAATATACCCTGGATACCCAAAACTATACAACAGAAACACCATCTGCACTTCTATATTCCTTGCAACACTATTCCAAACAGCTAGAATCTGGAAACGACCCGAATACCTGAAAACAGAAGACTGGCTAAAGAAACCATGGTACATCTACACAATGGAATACAATGCAGCTGTCAGGAAAAATGAAGTCATGAGCTTGTCTACAAATGAATGGACATAGAGATTATCATGCTTAGTGAAATCAGTTAGAAGGAAAAGGACATGTATAGAGTGACTGCACTCATCTGTGCCCAATCATAACACTAGAAATACTCTGCAGTTTGTTTCATGCAATACCACAAGTATTTCAAAAGGGCAAGGTAGGGAGATCGCTTGAGTGATAGAGCATATGCCTGACAATCATGAAGTCCTAATGTTGATCTCTGGCATTGCATGTCCTGCTCCCCACACTCCTTCCCACCTCCACTCCCTAAGTAAGATCTTGGTGGCACTCTAATAGCATGGTTACCTTACTTACTATAATAGCATAGGTGTTTAGCAGCACTGAAAGTAGTTATATTACAGTGTCTAGTGATATGTTGATGATAATTATTTTCCCCAAATTTCTTATTTACTTGGATACATTTATCCATGACATGTGATTCATAATGTTTCTTATGTTGATATTGTCTGTGTGTGTGGTCTTTCTCTCTCTCTCTGTTTGTTTCTTCTTTCTTCCTCCCTTCCTTCTTTCCTTCCTTCCTTCTTCCTTCCTTCCTTCCTTCTTCCTTCCTTCCTTCCTTCCTTCCTTCCTTCCTTCTTTCTTTCTTTCTTTCTTTTCTTTCTTTTTCTTTTCTTTCTTTCTTTCTTTCTTTCTTTCTTTCTTTCTTTCTTTCTTCTCTTCCTTCCTTCCTTCCTTCCTTCCTTCCTTCCTTCCTTCTTTTCTTTCTTTCTTTCTTTCTTCCTTCCTTCCCTTCCTTCCTTCCTTCCTTCTTTCTTTCCTTCCTTCCTTCCTTCCTTCCTTCCTTCCTTCCTTCCTTCTTTCTTTCTCTTTCTTTCTTTTTCTTTCTTTCTTTCTTTCTTTCTTTCTTTCTTTCTTTCTTTCTTTCTTTCTTTCTTTCTTTCTTTCTTTCTTTCTTTCTTTTTCTTTCTTTCTTTCTTTCTTTCTTTCTTTTTTCTTTCTTTCTTTCTTTCTTTCTTTCTTTCTTTCTTTCTTTCTTTCTTTCTTTCTTTCTTTCTTTCTTTCTTTCTTTCTTTCTTTCTTTCTTTTTCTTTCTTTCTTTCTTTCTTTCTTTCTTTCTTTTCTTTCTTTCTTTCTTTCTTTCTTTCTTTCTTTCTTTCTTTCTCCTTTTTCTCTCACGGGCTATAGTCAGTGTGTTGCAGGAGACATTGGTGCTTTTGATCAAACTTAGTTAGTGATTGTCACATCCTAGATATGAAATTTACCACCAAGCCTATCTCCTTAGCCCCAGTCACAAATATTTAAAATCTTTTCCTCATAAATATCAATGTTTATCTGATTTAAATGATCCAAAATCACTTGAGAAACTGCAGTGACTATATCTGTAATGAAGCTAATGAAAAAAGGGCAATTCTTATGCAAAGAATGAAGATATTTAATAAGTAGAAGATTAGACAAACCATTCAGGGGTTTGACTTAGATGGGGTGAAGCAGTAGTGTTATAGTTTGAAGAGTTGTGGAATCCTTCCAATGTAACAACAATCTCTTAAGATAGTGTGTTGTGGCATGGTAACAAACGTATATAGAGTGAAATCTCAACTCTATTGTGTTTGCTATATAAACTTCAAGTTATTTAATTTTTTCTGTCTGCCTCATGAATGAAACAATAAATTTAGTTACAATATAAATTTTCTAATAGTCAACCTCTCTGACCCTTGAAAACAGAATTTTATATGACTCAAATTACTCTCTTCCTCACAGAGTATTTAGTAAAGTCAGTATAGAGAATACATACAGGTGTGTCTAAAAATATTAGATGTATGCTCCTCATATAAAAGGACTAGCACACAGTATTCAATAAATATTTTAAACAAATAAGATAAATCATCATAACTAATAAATTTAAGACCAGTCATTGATACTTACTCTAACAGCTATTCAATAACAAATACCTTTCTCCATTCTCATTACTTGGCTAATGTTTGGTATTATTAGAATGATGTCATCAGCGAAGCAAAGGTGGTGCAGTTGCAGACCGTCTATCTTCACTCCCAATCCTTCCCATTCTAATTGTCGCATGAGTTTCGAGGGTGGCGCTAAAGAGCCCCTAAGTAACAGTTATATTTCCACTCTAAGTGTCTCTGATAGTCAGGTTGTCATCAAATCTATTTCAGTGGCATGCATTCTACTCTGATTAAAATTTGCCTCCCATAGGGCCAGAGTGATGGCACAGGGGGAGGGAGTTTGCCTTGCACAGGCCTGACTTGGGTTCCATCCTCAGCATCCCATATGGTCCCCTGAGCATCGCCAGGAGTAATTCTTGAGCAAAGAGCCAGGAGTAACCCCTGAGCGTCGCCGGTGTGATCCAAAAAGAAAAAAAAAGAAAGAAAAATTTTGGCTATATTGGCTCCAAGATAGCAGTTAATAATGAATAATAGTCATTATTTGAGGAAAAGGCAAGAAAAAGAAATAGTGATAATGTTGTATAGATAGTAGTTTTAGGAAAGCCCATGGCTAGTTTCATGCTTCTTAGAGAAGAAAGCAAAAAGAATGGAGAGCATCTGAGCACAACCAGTAGTGATCCCTGAGCACAGAGCTAGGAATAAGCTCTAAATACCTCTGGTGTTAAATTTTTTGTTAAATTAACAGGAAATAAAAAACCAATTTAGCTATGTAACTTAACCAGGTCACTAAGGCTCATTGACCCTTTTTGTGAAGAGGTTATTTCACTTGCTGCTATTTCCTATATTTAAAATTATGTGAACCTGGCCTATAATCAAATTGTCACTGTTTATATATTCCATAGATTCTCACATTTTGTATTTATGAAGTCCAAAACATTTTTTTTCTGAAAAAGTCTGAAATGTTTGTAATGAGAACACTAATAAGGGTTAATTTTAGTGGCCAAACCTTACTTGGAATCTCTCAGGAAAGAAGGCATAGATACCTCAGCCTGTCTCCTTTACAAGGTTCAGTGCAGATGCAAGTGCAGAGGGGAAAAGATAGGAGGATGAGTACAGTGGCGTTTAGTACTAGGCAGCTGGAGAAGCTACATTTGAAGGCTGTTCCTGAGACTGAATAAATATTTATTCAGGTTAAAAGAAAGTTGGAGAGAAAAACAGATTCTTCTGATGACTTCTGTGGATTATGAATAGCCGAAGGTCTGCAAGTGGGACACAGGTATTTGTGGGCTAACTCTTAGTGTCATGGGCCAATTGTTTGAATCCGGTTTTGAGAGATAATTAACCTCATTGTGCTTCAACATCTTTATCTTTAAATTGGTAAAAGTAATGAGGAGTATATGATATAACATGCAAAATAATTAGATTAGCATTTAGTGAATTCTAGCTATGAATATTTATAAACATCAAAACATTGACTACTGTTATTTTTCTTGCTACCATCACCACGTATTTATTAGTAGAGACAGACCACCTAAGTGTGAAACAAGTAGAATGTTGATAAGATAGCTCCTGCTATGATCAATGAAAACTCCCTGCAGAATTCTTTTACATAATTGAAATTATGTAAACGAAAATCTTTTACATAATTTCAATTCGGTTTATAATAACTTATTCTCAGAGCAGTGCATTACCCTGCTGCAGTGGTCTTTTCAAATGGAAATGCTCACCAGGGAGAGCTTAATAACTCCCAAAGTTCTTATGATGAAGTAATATCTGTAATCTCAGTTACTCTTTTCTCTATGACAGGACAAGTGAGGGGAGAGGGAAAGACATGCAGACATAGACATAGACACAGACACAGAAAGATGTATGAGATGAATCATAAAGGTGGAAGGATTCGTCTTTAAGAATAAAAAAGAAAGAAGAGCTTGTGTAGAAAGACTGAAAGGAAAATTGGAATAAAATATGAAAAATGGTTACAATTTAGAGTTGTGTCCATAAAAAGGGTTACAAAGTGATCTGTGCTTTAGAATTGTGAAAAATTTTATATAGCTTCATTTCTGATTTCCATGCTGATTTCTAAGCTCCTAGACTGGGAGCTTAGGATTTTTATCCTAAAGTTGAATCTTTATAATATCACTATATTTGCAAAATTAAAAACCTGCAATTTTATTCTTTGAATATTTTTGAGATATCTCCTGGCTTCTACTTTTTCCTCTGTGTTTAGCAAAGATATAATGGGGCTTACTCAGTGTGATTCTGATAGTGAATCGAACTATAAAAAAGATAAAAAAGAAAGAGACCAAAACATCATCCAGGAAACTCTGTGGGGAGAGCATATGATTATAGAATCCTGCAGAGTTAGAGAACTCTTGAGAATGATTAGTTCTAGTCAGAGGAAGTTATGAAAATTGGATAAGGGCAAGAGTGTTGTTGTGTAGAATATCCTAGAAGGTGAGCCGGAAAGTCTTTATATAAGACATTGACTCAGTCAGCAGAAGCACAGCTACAAAATGATCTCTCATGGGTGGAATATAGAGAACACAGTATGGTTTCTGTGAGAACAAGTTGTCAAGGACAATAGAGCCATACAACTGACTTGTAGCGCTTGAGGCGGATAGAGGATGAGAGTGGGGAATGGATCCTGAGGCAATGGTGATGGAGGGAAATGGCTACTTTGGTGGAGGGTATGATGTTGGGACCATTGTAAGCATGGAATGTATCATTAACAATATTGAAATCATGGTGCCTTGTATAAAATAATAATAAAATAGAAGTTAAATGAAGCCTGATAAATCAGCCCAAGATCAATGCAGTTACTTGAAAACAGGAGTTAGAAACTAGTCTTTGATGTTTTTGGTGGTATCTGTCTTCTAGTGCTTTATTATTTCAGAAAGCGCATTTTTATGTCACCATGAGACAATATCATTAAAGACTGTTCATGTTTGGGTTTCAGTCATACAGTGTTCCAGCACCCATCTCTCTACAAGTCAGAAAGCACATATTATTTGTCTTGTCAAACACTTCATGATTTCCCTCTTCGTAGCTCTGAGATCATTTAAAAATAATATAATTTTACAAGTGATTGTCTTCCAAGTTTTTATTTAGGTTCCTTCATCTATATTGTTAATAATAGCATTTTTGACATTAAATTTTCCTACTCAACCCACCACTATTGTTCTCCCATCAAATGCTTCAAGGTCCCTCCTCACCGAATCCCATACTGTTGGCTAGCTCTTTAAAAAATGTTTGGATCACATATTTACAGTAGTGTTAATACTTATGGTTTTGATGTACTGTTACTCTACCTCCTTACTGTTAGAGTCCAAGACCCTTTACCAATGTCCTTATGTTACCTCCAGGTCATCTTATCATTTCCCTTTTTTATTTCTACCTTACATGACATTCTCAGTTCTTTAATCTAGTAAGGCCATTAAAACTTTATAATAAGACCTTTCTTCTAGTTTTTTGTATGTTTACCTTTGAGGGTAGGGAGCAGTGGATCACATCTTTTGCTGCTAAGGACTTGCTTCTGGCTCTACACTCAGGAATCACTCTGGGCAGTGCTAAGAGGGGATCTATGGCACGCAGGATCAAACGCAGTTTGGGTTGCATGAAAATAGGGTCCTACCTCTTGTACTATTTCTCTGGTCCCATTTTCTGCTCTTAAACATGACTATTATTCTTTTTATTCTCCCAAAGTCCTTCTTAAGTAGTTCATTCTATGAACACTCACTATATATATTTATATCATCTTGTGTACAGTAATTTACTCATATCTAGATTTTAAAGTCTTTCAGAGGATGACTTGTATCTGTGTACTCATCCCATCAAATTTGTTTCTTTGATGTGGGTGCAATGCATACTCAAAAATATTTGTGTTTGGTGAAATAATTCCTTTTTATAGGAATATCACTTGAGATTGTAAATCCAATTTAAAAACAAGAATGTTTTATGGAGTTTTGTAATCTAAAAACAGGGAACATCTTTATATTAACCAAGTAATTGCTTACTAGCAATATGAAGTTCAAATATATCAGTCAAAATTTCATCTTTAGACAAAGTCAAAAAAAATACTTGAGACCAGTGCTTCATTCATAATAATTATACCTGTTCTTTTTCTTCCAGCAGCAACAAAATCATGCTGATGTCAAAGTATTAAGATTTCTAATTTCAAAGATGAATTTATTTGCTAATTAATAGACATTTCCCTAATTTTAAGAATATTTCAAATTAAATTTATTTTTAAATGTCCTCAGAATGCTAAGCAAATATTTTTAATTTAAAACAATATGTTTCTGGGGCTGGAGAAATAGTACCACTTATAAGACATTTGCAGTGCACATGGTTTAACTGTGTTCAATTCCCAGCATTCCAATATAATCCTTTGAACACTACCCAGAGTAATTTTTGAGTGCAGAGTCAGGAGTGACCCACGGCATTGCTGGCTGTGGCCCCAAAACCAAACCAAACCTAACCAAACCAAACCTAACCAAACCAAACCAAACCAAACCAAACCAAACCAAACCAAACCAAACCAAACCAAACCAAACCAAACCAAACCAAACCAAACCAAACCAAACCAAACCAAACCAAACCAAACCAAACCAAACCGGCAACATATTCATTTTTCTCTTAAAATTTTTTTCTGCTATCTCCCTGAATGTCTTAAAATTTGAGATCTTGTTTCAAACAAATGTAATAAGTGTCAGGCAAGTCATTGCAACCAGAAGAAAGTACAGTGTAATAGTTTGTGTCACAGATTTATAATAGTCCCAAGACATTGGGTCACTTTACACTGATTGTGACTGTTCCGGGAAATATGTGGGTCTTATACTCCCACAAGAAAGATACTAGGAGATCAAATTTGGCCTTTACAAATAATTATCCCCCATAGTGGTTGGGCCAACATGGATGCTTTCATCCAACGCCATTTTCTTTTCCTAAAAGTGTTCTGAAAGTATGATTCTTGGGTAGCAAGACTGTTGAAGTAAACATTTAGTGGCAGAGAAATACAAGAATTTTCAGTGGTAGGGTTATCCTCCCCATTTTTATTTTGAGGAGGATTCTATTTTGATTAGACTCTCAAAAAGGTTTTGCATGTTAATTCAAACTATTTTAAACTTAAGAAACTTACTTTATGTACATTATGTGACTTACTATAAGTACTTTAGACAAGCACATCACTCATTCAGTAACAAAATTTTCCTTTGATGATCTGCCAATCAAATCTAGCTGTAAATTCATTGTAACCTTGGATTTATTACTCTACTGCCTCATCTGTGCAGATCTATCTATGCCATATGTATCCCATCATGAGAACACTGGTTTCAAACTTTATTATTATGGCTTTTTTGGGTCACACCTGGTGATGTTCACTGGTTATTCCTGGCTCTGACTCAGAGTTACTCCTGGAGGTGCTGGGGATTGAACCTGGGTCAGCACATGCCAGGCAACTATCCTACCCACTGTACTATCACTTCAACCCCTCAGAATTTCTTTTTTTTTTGAGGGGCTGGGGTACACACGAGAAACTCTGGGTGAGTTCTGGCTATGCACTCAGGAATTTCTCCTGGTGGTGCTTGGGGGACCATATGGGATGTTGAGGGATCAAACCTGTGCTGACTGTGTGCCAGGAAAACACCCTACCCATAGTACTATTTCTCCAGCCCACTGTTTCAAATGTTCAAAGCACACAAATGAGAGTGGAGGAAGCCATTGTCGCCTGTAATTCTCAGTCAGCTTCTATCACTTCTTCTCCTCCCCATATTTATTGAGATATAACGGGCAAAATAACAGTTTCAGAGCCAAGAGTTACTCCTGGGCATTTCCAGATGTGACCACAAACCATACCAAACCAAACAAATAATATATTCCTTTTTCTCTTAACCATTTTTAAAGATGCATTTAAATGCATAAAGGAATTTTAAGATGTAGGGTATGATTTTTTTTTGGAAGCCCATTGTAAATGAACACCACAACTGGATTAGTTATTGCAGCATAATTAACAACAGCAAAATGTAGAAATAGCTTAAACATTCACCAAATGAAAAAGAAGTATGGTACCACATCAAAAATTATGTAACATATCTATCTATCTATCTATCTATCTATCTATCTATCTATCTATCTATCTATCTATCTATCTATCTATCTATCTATCTATCTATCTCTATCTCTCTATCTCTCTAACTCTATTATCTATCTATCTATCTATCTATCTATCTATCTATCTATCTATCTATCTATCTATCTATATTTAATATCCTGGGGGGTGAAAATTATTGTTCATCAACGTGATGAACGACCTAAAACCTGAGCTGCGCAGGAGGAAGAGAGCAGCATGGAATGCCTTCATAGGCATCAAAGAAATAGCTAAAAGGACAAAGAACCTCTGGCTCCGGGCACATCTCTTTGACTCCACCGTTCTCCCTCATTAACATATGCCTCAGAGACCTGGGCCCTACGAAAGCAGGATGAGAATGCTATTTGGGTCTCCCAGAGAAGAATGGAAAGAGCTATGCTTGGAATATCACGCCTCACTCAAGTGAGAGAAGGAATCCGGAGTTCTGACCTCCGTCGCTATTCCAGAATCAGGGACGCTGTCTAGTTTGTCAAGGCATCGAAAATCAGATGGGCTGGACATGTAATGCGATTTGGAGACAACCGCTGGACTAGAGCCGTTACCCACTGGATCCCACGGGATGTCAAAAGATCACGTGGCCGCCCACCTACAAGATGGTCAGACTTCCTTGTCAAGACCCTGAAGGAATGTTTTGAGGCTCTTCATATTCCTGAATCAACCAGATGCCATTGGGCTACATTGGCACGTGATAGGTTTCAATGGAAATGTTACTGGTGCCCACTCGAGCAAATCGATGAATAACGGGATTCAAGTGATCAAGTGATCAAGTGATCCTGGGAGTTAAAATTATTGTTTTCAACTCCCCTTTATTCATTGTATCCCAGTCCCTGAGGGCACATCACCAATATGCCTTTGGCATGCTTTACTTGTTTTTCTTGAAGAAAATAATGTCCTTTGTATATATTTTAAATCTTGATTTATACTTAAATTTACATTTTGCTGTCTTTGATATTTAAAATTTAAAGAATAATTTCAAACAATGTGATAGAAATAATGCTATTTGGAATTACATATACAATATTTATTTTTAAACAATTATTTTTTTGTTTGCATTTCATGACTCACTTCAATAAAAGTTATGGCAAGTAAGGCAATATATAGGAAAAACTAAAACCTTAGGAAGTGGGATACCAGATGTATCAAGGTATATTAATAAGAAAGTGGCAGCAAACATTCATTTCTATAGAAATTACTTATTTTTCTGCATTAAAAGAGCCAGAGTGAGTAAAGAAAATATCCAAAATGTAACAATAACTGGTCTGAAACATGTAATATCAAATAAATTATTGTGGCACGAGACAGGGGCAGGATTGGGGGTGTTGGTAAAATGGAGAGAATGGTGGAAGGAAAGTGACAACCATGGTGGGATTGGTGTTGGAATATTGAATGTCTGTAACAATCATGAACACTTTGTAAACTATGGTGTTTATATAAATTTTTTGAAAATTATTTCTATTCCTGACTACCAGGCATAACCCCGAAGGTCCCCCAAAAAGCTGTTGGGTGGGAGAGTTGAGCAGCACAACTCTTCCAACTTTAGAACTGAGCTGTTTGACCTGGTGGATTAAGATTTTTTGGGAACAGTCTTCTGAGGACTCTGAACGTTTCTTGAGAGGCCCCCAGATAATAGTCTTTTTTAACATCTGGTAAAAAAAAGTCAGAGTAATATTTATATGGCTTGTTTATGAGTCTCATGCTCTACCAACTGAGCTAGCCGGGTGGACACATTCACATATGGCTTGTTTATAAACTTAGCTATTAACTATTATGGCAACAGAAGGTTTTCACTTTTATGTAGTCCGATTTGTTTGTTTTGCATTTGGAGTCAATCCTTGAGGACACCACTGAGGTCAAATCATAGACTGTAACTATATTTTGAAATGGTCAAAACATCCGTTAACCCCTTTCTTGGAGAACGCTTTTTTTGCAACTCTCATGTATTTTGCTATTGCCAAACACTTTGACTTCTCTAGGCACGGGGAAATGACAATAAACACAAAGACAAACAAGATCTCAACTCAAATATTTCTGAAAAGGATAATGTTTACCATGTCAAAATTTGTTATTAAAAGATTAAAACATTTAAAATGCTTTTATTTTAATAAAAAAATCCATTTAGTTTCTATCATCACTATATGCACTTGTATTGTGCACCTTTAAAAATAGATGGTACCACAATCCGAGGTAGGTATTTGATCATTCTTCTGAAGCTACATAAAACTCTGTAAATGTGTGACAAGCAGGTGGTATCTTTTTATATCCAACAGAGAGCCTTGAATGCAGCCTGGGAACTTGAGAATAGTGTGTTTTTACATCGAAATGATGTAAAATTTCCTTTCCCTCCTTTCTTCCTTCCTCTCTTTTTAATTTTTTTTTTTGCATAGACATGTCACTAAGCTGTGTTAATGCTGGAAATCAAATTTATTCCTATCTATTCTTGGAAAAATGCCACTCTGGGAATATGGGCATATATTTCACACTAGATTTGAAGTCCAATAAACATGACAGGAGTAAGAATTTGAAAAATGACAATAAATATAATCAATAACTATAATAACACAAATTTTTTATTGAAGTAACTTCTTTTGGGTTGTTAACTTATAGGTGCCTGGACATCAAGACTTGGTCCATTGAGAGAAGGGTCCATACTTAATTGGTATCTGATTTCTTACCTCTGCCCTCAAACATGTGTATACCCTAGCAGATAGAGAACTTAGAACTATACTATAGTTTTGTAAAAATATTTGAATAACTTGTTTTAGTTAAATTGATATTACATTTGATTTTGACTGTTCTAGTATATCATGAAACATGCTTAAATTTATAGTGAAAGCTAAAATTTCTCACAGAAATCCTTTTATATAATGTTTTTTTATTATATACCAAATACTAGTAACATTTATATTAGGTCATTCCCGTGACCTAATATAATGGTTTGAGGCTCTTTATGTTCCTGGAGCAAGCGGATTCCTTTGGATTCTACTAGCATGAATCAGGACACATACTGGTGCCTGCTCTAGCAAATAGATGATTAACGGGAAGATAGTGATAGTGATTTTTTATTATGTATATTGTTATTGTTTGTTTCTTAGACATACCTGGCAATGTTCAGTGCTTCTGAGTCATACTCGGTGACTACTGTGGCATGCTGGAGAACCTTACACTGTACTGATGATCCAACCCCAGTTGACCTTGTGTAAGGGAAGTGCCCGACCAGCTATATGATCACTTTAGCTCAGATGATGTAATAAAAGTTTTAATTATATAAATTATATATTTCTAAGCATATTTTATATTTTATGATTTTGAAAACCTTTACATGTAAAAAATGAGCACATAAAATAATTCAGACATATTCTAGTGTTATGGAAGACCCAGAGTACCGAAGATTTACAATATTAAGCTCAATAGCATTGGGTCTGCTCTGCACTGAAGAGGTAGCTCAAGCTGCCTTAACAAAATGTTACAGATGTGTGGCTAAAACAACAGAAATTTTTTTTCTTATCTTGGAGACTGGAAAATTTAAGATGAGAGTGCTAGACAATTCAGTTCCTGGTAGATCTTTTTCCCCTGGCTTGTAATGGCTGTTTCTATGTCTCTATGTGACCTTTTCTCACTGTTTACACAGAGCGGGTTCCGTGTGTATGTGTGTGTGTGTGTGGGTGGGGGAACTTTTATGTATTTCTTTTTTATAAGAGTTCTGTCATGTAAACTTCATTCTCATGTCCTCTTCTAATCCTAGTTACCTACCAAAAGCAAAGCTAGGACTTCAAAATCTGAATTGGCAGAGAAAAGGAGCAAAACATCCAGTCTGCAACATAAGCAGACATTCTTCCATCCTCACACTTATCTATACTATCATAATTCCTTTGAGTCAGCTGCTTTTGCCACAACCGTCCTGCTAACCAAAAGATAAACAAAGAAAGAAAATAATGGTGAGTGAATAGATTAAAAAGCATTAAGTGGAATGAATTAAGTTAGACCACTTTAGGTAGTAGAACTAATGAAAATGATGTGGTCAGAAGGCTAATATTTTAACCAGTGAAAAGGCATTTAAAGTAAAATCTAAAATCATATGAGATCCTTTGACAAAGGGAATGCCAAAACTTTGTTAAGTGACTTGACTGATGTCACTGAGGCAGTCACCAGCCCCAGGAGTGAATACCTGGTTATCCACAGTAACACTCAGGGAATGTGTGTGCAGTCCGGGTGCCAGGAGGTTTCTGCTTTTATCCTGCGGGATTGATTGTTGGCTCTGGAAGTATCCCAAATCCATAACCCTATGTTCCTGGATATGGTCATCACAATACAGTAGAAACTGCTCTCTTGAATTAAGTTCAGGAAAAAATAGTTTGGGAAGCTTTATCTTATGCACTTTGTGTTACTCTCTCTGGGCTTAAAAATCAGCTTAATAAGATTCTTGTCCCCTGACTCAATAATAAGACAAAGACATGCAACTTCTGGAGAGCAGATACAGAGATGGGCAGTTTCATTCAGTGGGGAAAAATAGTACATGATACTTCAATGTGATAATATAGTTAGCATATCAATGTTTCTACAAGAGAAAACCTTTTAAAATCTTTTGATCCTCCTAATATTCCCTTCACATCTGATTGGACCCTTGTATGTCATTCCTAATGCAGCTCAAATCAATTCAGATTTGAGATTCTTTCCCCTAGAATATCAACAGTGCAAGTTATAACTCCTGTGAAAGGCCAACAGTACAAATCAAGGATCAAAGCATTAGGATAGCTAGGCCTGCCTTGGGATTCTTCCTGAAGCTAGCTTTTTCTAGTTAATCACTGTTTCTGCAATTGAAAGCCTGAAATGTTGGTTAGAAAATGCTACTGATTATTTAGCTAGTGTGCTGTTGTCCACACTGATAATATCTCTGTTAATGGTAGAGATTCCATAACATAATAATACAGGAATCATGTATTATTCACCAATATATATTAAGTCTATCTTAGTATTTAAATGAATGAGATGATTATGATGGACTAGATTTTCTGATAACAGAAGCAAGGTGAGTACTAAGCAGAAAATTTACAGAATCCACAATGTATTCATGACTGAGATGAATGAAAAGGCTTCTCCTTTCAACATCAGGATCAGGGCCCTGCCATATGCACATCAAAGGCTCAGTGAGGTTGCCTGCCCTATCATTTCTCTTCAGTTTCCTGGAAGGGCATGATTCTAATAAAAATAACAGATAGCATATGCTGCATGTTTATTAGAGCTTTGAAACTGTGATATGCACCTGAAGTTACACTAAAAATAATGACAGTCATAATTAATATTTATTTGAGTACTTTATTTATTGAGCCATTGCAAAAAAAGTTCATTTTATTTTATTTTATTTTATTAAACATTTTATTATGCCACCATGAGATTACACCATTGCTCATGTTTAGAGGTTTCGGTCACATAGTGCTCCAGCACCCCACCCTCCATCAGTGCCCATTTCCCACCACCAATGTCCCCAATTTCCTCTCCCCTCCCATAGCCTGCCTAAACATCAGATTCTTTATCTCTTTTCTCTCTCCCTCTCTCTCTTTTTCCTTCTCTTACACATTGTGGGTTGCACTACATACATTTAGAAACCATCATGTGCATTTTTTTGGCCTGTATTTAATGTTCAGTTCTAGGTTGGTATTAGCCCTTTCGACATTTATTCACACATGTTCCCTTCTCTGTCTTACCTAACCTCTGACTCCCAAACGTTTGTGGTAGTTTCCACTTTTGGTAAGACCACCTGATATATTTATGTCATGCAAACAAATGCAGTCATTCTATATCTCTCTCTTTCCTTCTGATTAATTTCACTCAACATGATCCTGTCCATGTCCATCCATTTATAGGCAAATTTCATAACTTCATTTTTCCTAACTTGGACCTGTGTCTAACACCTTGCACAAAAAATCAGATCAAAATGATTGAAGATCTCAATATCAGAACTGAATCCATAAAGTACGTTGAAGAAAATATAGGAAAAACCCTCCACGACATTGAAGCTAAAGACATCTTCAAAGGTGAAACACCATAACAAAACAACTAGAAGAAAAGATAAACATATGGGACTACATGAAACTAAAGAGCTTCTGTACCTCGAAAGAAACAGTGACCAAGATAGAAAGACAGTCCACAGAATGGGAAAGAATATTCATCGAATACCCATCTGATAAGGAGTTAATATCCAGGATATATCAGGCACTGGTACAGCTGTATAAGAAGAAAACAGCCAACCCATTAAAAACTGGGGAGAAGAGGTGAACAGAAACTTTGACAAGGAAGAAATTCGAATGGCCAAAAGGCATATGAAAAAATGCTAACCATCACTAATCATCAGACAGATGCAAATCAAAACAACAATGAGATATTATTTCACACCACAGAGGCTGGCCCATATCCAAAAGGGTAAAAGCAACAAGTGCTGGTGTGGATGCGGGAAAAGGGGACTCTCATACATTGTTGGTGGGAATGTCGACTTGTACAACCTTTCTGGA
The DNA here is from genome assembly GCA_021461705.1 of Cryptotis parvus. Taxonomy (NCBI): domain Eukaryota; kingdom Metazoa; phylum Chordata; class Mammalia; order Eulipotyphla; family Soricidae; genus Cryptotis; species Cryptotis parvus. The sequence goes on along the minus strand of JAJIBD010003098.1, from coordinate 61,754 downwards.
AAACAATATGGATATTCCTCCAAAGACTAGAAATTGAGCTCCCTTTTGACCCAGCCATACCACTCCTGGAAATATACCCTGGGAAGCCAAAAACACACAGCGGAGACACAATCTGCACTTTTATTTTCATAGCAGCACTATTCACAATAGCCAGAACCTGGAAACAACCAGTATGCCTGAGAACTGATGACTGGATAAAGAAACTGTGGTACACCTGCACAATGGAATATTATTTTATTTTTTTTTAAATTTCTATTATACCACCGTGCGATATACAATTAAAAATATGTTCATGATTGGGTTTCAGTCATATATTTTCCAGCACCAGTCCCTCCACCAGTGCACTGTTCCCATCACCGATGTCCCCAAATTTCCTTCCCCGATCCCCCAGCCTGCCTCTATAGCAGGCACTATTACTCTTCTTAACTCTTCTTTCTGTCTCTCTGTCTCTGTCTCTCTCTCTTTCTTTCTTATATATTGTGGTCTACATAACAGACATTCAGGGATTATCATGTAAATCCCTTTGTGTACATTCAATGTTCAGTTCTAGCAGCATTAACATTTCCCACAATTAGTGGGATATATATACTTATATCCCAGTAATGAATTCAATCATTCTATATCTGTCAGTTACCTTCTGACTAATTTCATTCAGCATGATACTCTCCATTTTTCATCCATTTGCGTGGAAATTTCATGACTTCGTCTTTTCTGATAGCTGCATAGTATTCCATTGTGTAGATATGCCATAGTTTCTTTAGCCAGTCTTCTGTACTCAGGTATTCAGGTTGTTTCCAGATTCTGGCTATTGTGAATAGTGCTGCAATGAACATCAAAGTGCAGATAATGTTTCCTCTGTGTGGTTTTGGGTCTTCAGGGTATATTCCCAGGAGTGATATTGCTAGGTCAAATGGGAGTTCAATATCTAGTTTTTGGAGGAATGTCCATATTGTTTTCCAAAAGGGATGGACCAGTCGGCATTCCCACCAACAATGGTTGATAATCCTTTGTCCCCGCATCCACACCAGCACTTGTTGTTCTTGCTCTTTTGGATGTGTGCCAGTCGCTGTGGCGTGAAATGATACCTCATTGTTGTTTTGATTTCCATCTCCCTGAAGATTGGTGATGTAAGGCACTTTTCATATGACTTTTGGCCACTCAAATTTCTTCTTTGTCAAAGTTTCTGTTCATTTTTTCTTCCCATTTTTTGATGGGGTTGGCTGTTTTCTTCTTGCAAAGTTCTACCAGTGTCTGATAAATCCTGGATATTAACCCCTTATCAGATGGGTATTGGGTGAATATTCTTTACCAGTCTGTGGGTTGTCTCTGTATCTTGGTCACCATTTCTTTTGAAGTGCAAAAACTTTTTTAGTTTTATATGATCCCGTTTATTTATCTTTACTTCTATTTGCTTTGTCAGTGGTGTTTTTTCTTTGAAAATGCTTTCAGATTCAATGTCATAAAACATTTTTCCTATGTTTTCTTCTATGTACCTTATAGATTCATGTCTGATGTTGAACTCTTTGATCCATTTTGATCTGACCTTTGTGCATGGTGTTAGATAAAGGTCTAAGTTGATTTTTTTTACATGTTGTTGCCCAGTTTTTTCTTTTTTTTTCCTTTTTTTTAATTTTTTTTTATTTTTAAAATTACAAAGATATACAATTAAAAAGTTCATATTTGGGTTTTGGTCAAACAGTGTTGCAGCACCCATCCCGCCACCAGTGCCCATCTCCCACCACCAACGTCCCCGGTTCCCCCCCCCTCCCCCAGCCCTGCTCCATGGCAGGTTCTTGATTTCTTTCCATTTCTCTCTCTTTCTCTTTTCCTTCCCTCCAGACTATGAATTACAGAACATACATTAAAGGGTTGTCATGTGTATCCTTTTGCCTCTATTTAATGCTCAGTTCTAGGTTGGCATTAGTACCCTCAACAATTGTCAGCACACTGTTCGATTTCTGTCTTACCTAGCCTCTGAATCCCACACATTTGTGATAATTTCCACCTTTGACAGGACCTCCTGATATATGTTTCACTTGATCTTGGATATTGGTATCATAATATGTACCTATATATTTATGTTATGCAGATAAATGCAGTCATTCTGTATCTGTCTCTCTCCTTCTGGCTAATTTCGCTCAACATAATCTTCTCCATGTCCATCCATTTGTAGGCAAATTTTATAACTTCATTTTTCCTAACCGCTGCATAGTATTCCATTGTGTAGATGTACCAAAGCTTTTTTATCCAGTCATCGATTTTCGGGCACTCTGGTTGCTTCCAGATTCTGGCTATTGTGAATAATGCTGCTATGAACATAAAAGTAGGGATGGTGTTTCCGCTGCGTATTTTTGGCTTCCCAGAGTAGATTCCCAGGAGTGGTATCGCTGGGTCAAATGGGAGTTCAATTTCTAGTCTTTGGAGGAAAGTCCATATTGTTTTCCAGAAAGGCTGTACCAGCCGGCATTCCCACCAACAATGGATGAGTTTCCCCTTTTCCCCCACACCCACGCCAGCACTTGTTGTTCTTGTTCTTTTGAATGTGTGCCAGTCTCTGTGGTGTAAAGTGGTATCTCATTGTTGTTTTGATTTGCATCTCTCTGATGATTAGTGATGATGAGCATTTTTTCATATGTTTTTTGGCCATTCGAATTTCTTCCTTGCTGAAGTTTAGTTGGTCCGAAGGATGTGAGTTATTGTTAAACTGTTGCCCAGTTTTTCTCAGCACCACCTGTTGAAAGGCTTTCTTTACTCCACTTAATATTTTTTCTCCTTTATCAAAGATTAAGCAATCATATATTGAGAGGTGTGTGTCAGAATATTCAGTTCTATTCCATAGATCTACAGGTCTGTCTCTATTCCAATACCATGCAGTTTTAATTACTACTGCTTTGTAGTAGAGTTTGAAGTTGGGAAAGTGATACCTCCCATCTTCTTTTTTCCAAGGATTGCTTTAGCTATGCATGGGGTTTTATTATTCCATACAATACATGATGCTACAACTGAACCTGGATCAGCCTTGTGCAAGGCAAGTACATTACCCACTATCCTACCCACTATCCTATCTACCATAGGTATCCTGATACCTATTGAGTACTAGCTATATACTAAACAATAATTTTTTCCATGTAATTATTAGCTAAACTGTAGCAGATTTATTGAAGATAATGAAAATAAGGCTCTAACGGGAGAATTTGAATTCAAGATTCCACAGGTTGATGTGGAGGCAGGAATTACATTTAGTACTCAGAGCTGGTCTTCTCCCTAGTGCTATACTCTTTGCCATTGTGCTCCTCATTCTATTGCTGATTTTATGCAATGAGAAGTACATGCATCTTCCTCAAAAAAGAACTCTTAATAATAAGAATTAATAGCATGAAGCCATTCTTGGAGTTATGCAAATTGAATTATTAAACATAATAGCTGTTTTGAATTTTTAATAAAACTTTAGAAAAATTGCCAGTAGGATATAAAAATTAGTTTCAAAATACATGTCTTGCTTTCATGGAAATTAAATTACTGTGCCAGCTTCAATACATACTTTTTCAATATATTTTTATAGTGAAATTGCTTCTAGACTAGACAGTCTCATTTATGACATTTTAGGCCTAAAGGGATTTGCACATTTTAATTTTAAGAATGTATTTTCTTCATTGATAATGAATGTTGGAAAAATTAAATGTCCTGTGAAGATTAATCTATATTTTAATTAATTATAGTAAATATATATATCCAGTATATATAAACACAAAGCTATATATATAGTATGAACACACACTATATATATGGTGAACACACACACTATATATATATACATACATATATAGTGTGTATATATACATATGTACAGTGTGTGTTTGTGTAGAAATGGGAAGCCTTATATAGTCATAGTGGGTTTTATAGTATTTATATAAATAAACTATATATATAAGTTTTCCCATATAAAACTTATATAGTGGTAGTGGGTTTTCACATATATATACATATACTTTTATAAGGATAGCTGTATATACATACACTGACACTGTATCTGTTTATGTCTAGCTGTGATTTTTAAGATATTATTCTAAGCATAATAACTACTATATGACTATAAACCTTTGCTACTATGAAGAATTAAAAAATTTGTGATAAAATCAATTAAAATTAAATCTCTTTGAATTAACTATAATATAATATATGCCTCAGAGACCTGACCTGGGCCCTACAAAAGCAGAGAGTGAGAACACTATTAAAGTCTCCCAAAGAGGAAGAAAAAGAGCTATGCTTGGAATATCACACCTCACTCAAGTGAGAGAAGGAAGGGGGAGTTCGACTCTGCGTTGATTGAGAGTCAGGGATGCTGTCTCGTTTGCCAAGACATCGAAAAGCAGATCGTCTGGACATGTAATGCGAGTTGGAGACGACCATTGGACTAGAGCCATTACCGACTGGATACCACAGACAACAAAAAGATCATGTGGCCGCCTACCTACAAGATGGTCAGATTTCTTCGTCAAGACCCTGAATGATCTATTTGAGGCTCTTTGTATTCCTAGAGCAAGCAGATGCCATTGGGCTACACTGGCACGTGAGAGGGACAAATGGAAACGTTACTGGTGCCCACTCAAGCTAATTGACGAATAAAGGGATCTCAAGTGATCAAGTGGTCAAGTAATAATATAATATTGTATACTATCAGCTGATCTTTTTCTAAAATTTATTATTTTTATTTTAAATTTTTTATTATACCATCATGAGATGTACAATTATAAAGATGTTCATGTTTGGATTTCAGTCATACAGTGTTCCAGCACCCATCCCTCCACCAGTGCCCATTCCCCACCACCAATGTCCCCTGATTCCCTCCCCTCTCCACCTGCCTGCCTCTATGGCAAGCACTTTGCCTTCTTCTCTCTCTCTCTCTCTCTCTCTCTCTCTCTCTGTCTCTACCTTCTCTTACACATTATGGCTTGCAATGCATACATTTAGAGGTTATTATGTATATCCCTTTTGCCTACATTCAATGCTTAGTTCTAGGTTGTTATTATCATTTCCAATAATTGTTAGCACATTGTGCCCTTCTCTGTCTTATCTATCCTCTGACTCCCATAAACTTGTAGTAAATTCCACCCACTGATAAGATCTCCCAACAACTGATCTTGTATAGCAGATCTCTTTAACTATTACTCAAGATAGCTCTTGTAAGTGGTATTATGCAGCATTAGTCCTGTGATTGGCTTATTTAAGCTATAATGTACTCAGCCTCTATGCTGTTGTTTCTCTCTATCTTTAAGGCATTCTACTGCATGGCATTTATTAATTTATTTACAGTTTTAATATTCATCACTGGGCAATTAGTATGTTTCCATAACTTGGCTATTTTAATAGAACTGCAATATTGAAGTAAATTTATTTCTTCTATATCCAGATGTCATACCTTTTAGATAAATATTCAGGAGAAGAGTTGTAACATTAAATTGTAGTCCTATTTCTACTTTTGTGAGGCATTTCCATACTGGTTTTCATATAAGCTGCATCATTTTACATTCCCACTACCACTGCATAAGTCTTCCCATTTCTCCACATCTTTCCAACACTTACTGTGTTTGGGTTTGCTAAAAGAACAAAGGTGTGAGTCAGTATGGTTTTGATTTGCATTACCCTGATGATTAGTGATGTTGGACATAGTAATATCTTCAGTTATACTAAAATATGAGAGATAACTTATATTTTAAAAATTAACTTAATTGTTGATGTTTCATATTATTCCTTACTATAGTAGTCAATGTAAATTGTAATTTTCTAAATTTTTACAATTTGCAATAATTAAAATTTATGATACTTTTCAAATTGTATGTTAATTTTGAATAGTGCTTCTGAAACTTCATTCAGAGTCTCTGGAAATTACACTAAAATTCAGATTCAATTTGGTATGTTTATTTAGTAGTATCTCTATTACCTTTAATGATATACTACGTTCCAATAGTCTCCCCAAACAATAGCAATGCTGTTTGTCATGTTTTGTAACAAATTGGCTTTAATTGTTATAGTAAAGTTATTTGTTATAATCTGCTATAATACTATATGGTTGAAGAAAACATCATCCACATATTGTTGGACCAAGAAAGAGTTAAAAGTTTGTAAGTGTCAGGGACTGGAGCGATAGTCCAGCGGATAGGGCATTTGCCTTGCAAGTGGCCGGCCCATGCCAGCCCAGGTTTGATATCCAGCATCCCATATGGTCCCCCGAGCACCACCAGGGGTAATTCCTGAGTGCAGAAGAAATCCCTGAGCATTGCCAGGTGTGACCCAAAAAAAAGAAAAAAAAAAGAGTTTTTAAGTGTCAGACCCTAAAATACTAAGAGCAACCATCTATGATGTCTGTGTAAATCCTGGAAACCCTAGGGTAAATCCCTTACAGACTCTAGGATTTACAGCCACCTGTGCTAATAACAAATGGCAAAAAAGACTGCTCTGACCCTTGTGAAGAGACAATTTGCTGCTGTGTGAGGTGTGGCTGTGGATGTGGTTAGGCCTTGATGTATGGCTGTAAACAATAATCTTGTTATAAACATAAGTAAAAACTATAGTTAGTCTTGAAAGACTTTAATTAACTGTTTAGAATATAGTTTTAGTGTATAAATTCAGCCTCGGCTTTTGAGTTATTTGTAAATGGATTAGAGTTGCATGACTCATTGTAATCACTGGGCCCGCCACCATGAAATAAATTTATGTCCTTACTCGCCTTCTGTATTTTGACTATCTCACTGAATTATGACAAATATAGCCATAACACATAGATTAAGCTTTTAGGTATTTAGTAACAAATATCTAAAACAATAAAATATTCCTTATAGTCTTTGAACTATAATTGCATGCCTATTAAATATAATATTGTTATATCCCACAAAGGAAGAAATTTTATTATGGATGATAGTTGGGTTGATAGTGAAATTATAAAATAAATATGCATTATTACTATTTGGAATATAGTGTTGAAGAAATCAATGTCAAGGTCAAGGATTTTTGCAATTGGTTCGATATCAATATAAATTTTCTTCGGGGCCAGAGGGTTAGTACAGTGGGTAGAGGGCTTGTCTTGCATGTGGCTAAATCGGGTTCAATCTCCAGTACTGCTTATGACCCTCCAAGTCCTACCAGGAGTGATCCCTAGCCATAAAGCCAGTAGTAGCTCTTAGCACTAGTGGATGTGTTCCAAAACTAAAAATCTAAGCAAAATTAATAAAATTTCTTCTATCATTCAGCAAATTGCCATTGTAAGGGATGTCTAATTTATGTCTCTAATTTATGTTCTAAGAAAGTTTGTGTATTTATGAGAAATAAATGTTTATTATTACCCAGTGTTTTGTTTTATTTTATTTTTTTTTAATTCTTTATTATACCACCGTGAGACATACAATTACAAAGGTGCAATTGGTTCTTGGTAATACAGTATTCCAGCACCCATCCCTCCACCAGTACCCCATTTCCACCACCAATGTACCCCCACCCCTACCACTCACCCCCAGGCTGTCTTAATAGCCGATAGCCCTGCTTCCTCTCTTTCTCTCTATCTCTGCATGTCTCTCCCTCTTCTTTTACATTGTGGCTAGCCCTGCAGATATTTTTTTTATTTATTTATTTTTCCCACCTTTTCTCCTTTTTTTAAATTGAAGGATGCTCCTGTAGAGTCCTGGCTCCACAGGGTTCCAACATGCACCCTCCACCCGAACCCATCTCCCATCACCAACGTCCCGTCTCCCTCCCCCTCCCGAATCCCAACCTACCCGGCGGGCTCTATATGTCATCTCCTTCCTCTGTATATCTCCCTCTAAGCAAACCCTCCTGCTGTTCGCGGAATGCAGTGTACCAAAAAACATCATTGTTTCACCACAGCGGCCGCGTGACCTGGGCTCGAACTGGTTTTGCTGGTCCTCTGGTCGTGGGGCATTTTCCCAGCGTCCGGACAATGAAAATGGTGGCTAGTGTGATGGACGAGTCCCATCCGGCTGCTTCCGGGACCCCCGGAGGCGGCGGGCCCACTCCCAAAGCCCATCTGCCCTCCTCGGGGTTCCATAGTCAGCTGAGGCCCGGCGCGAGCCAGGCTCCCGCCTCCCGAGCCGTCTGCAAGACTCTGGATGCCGGCCCGTCAGCAGCTCCGGGGCCTATTTTAGATTATCATAAAGTATTGTATATTTAAGTTAAGAACTTGGAAATTCTACTCTGCTCTAATAAATACTAGATTACATAAGCCACACTTTACAGTTCATAGTTAGCTGTGTATTAACATCAATAGATGACTTTTTGTTTACATTTGAGATCCTTAGCTATATATATACTAATTAGAAAGGTAATTTCTTGTGAAATAACAAAATTTATTTTAGTTGTTTGGTTAATAGGTCTATTGATGAACAAACTTAAATGAACAATGAATAAAGTCAACTTTATCTGAAAATGATTACAAATACTGATTTTGTTAGAACAAGATACAATCCTATTTATGCCAGAAAGGTTTCCATAATGAATAGACAGAGTTCCCTTTGGGGAATCAAAGTTATAATAAAAATTTTGACTATAGGTCAGCATGGTAGCCCTATCTATGAGTGAATGGTGCTGAATGCAGAGCCCCTGTTTTAGTGTGTAAACGAGGCCCTACAGGGCATACTGTCGTGCTTAAGCCCAGGACTGATTTCTATGGTGTCCCATACTGAGACTGAAGTTTTACTGATTAATCATTCAATTGTTTCCCCTCTTTATATTAATCCTAAAAAATTAGTTTTAGAAGACCAGATAGGATAGTTGCAATATAGTTAACAACAGTAGAAGAGAAGATCCATTTGAGCTTCTGTATGGAGGCCTCTGAAAAGGGAGCTAATGATAATGGAGTCTCTAACTATAGTGTTTGTAGGTCAGTTCCTGAGCAGAAAGACAGGTGTTGCAGGATGTTCTTTGAGCAGTGGTCTTCACATGTACAGCTTAGCTGTAGGAACTCTAATGGTCTAGGTCTCCAGCTCTATAGATTATTCAATCAAAAGAGCAATCTCACTGCTAGCCAGAATTCCATGCTAAGGAAGTAAAAAAATAATCTTCCTTAGCTAAGGACCACATCCTTTTGATAATTGGGTCACATTCTATTTTAGTTTTCATGCTACCTTTTCTATAAACATACATGAATGATATAAATGTCATGTTTAGAAGGAACTGTAGAATTATTTATTTCAACCTTCTCTACCGTGTATAAATTCACTTTCTAGCTTCATTGATCTATATTATACTTCAGTACTTGCTAGCTCATTTTATTTCAACTTATTTTATGAGGCCAGGTTTAATTACTAGACATATTCTCAGTGTAGGAGCTTCTCTTAATTAATAATTAATTATTAGTTTCATTATTTAATCAATTATTCACTTTTATTTCTGCAACAGTACAGACTTTGATTTGTTCAAATATATTCATCAAAGATGAATTTAAAATTCCAAATAGGCATGAGAAAATTTATAAAGGCAGAATATAGGGTTACAGAATTTCAGAACTGGAAGAACTTATATAATGCTTATATTTTATTTTCTTTATCACACCTCTCATAGATGTTTAAGCAGAGCATTCCTATTGCTTACTTTAAATATCAAAAGCAAATCTCTTCTAGCATATAAGAACTGAATTGCTATTAAAGTACCACAGAAAATAAATGCTCTATATATGTAACTGTATAGAAATGTTCAAGGTTATTAGTCTAATTAGCAGGTAGGTCAATCAATATACACTGAATGCAGAAGCTGTCCATGGAAATAATTAAACTAATTGTCTCTGGAAAATCCATGTTGAAGATCTTTTTCAGTTTGCCATGCTCAGTCACGGACTGCTTTTCGTACTCCTCTTTCTGTTCTTTTTATGTTTTCACTGGAGATCAATAAAGGTCTCGTCAGAATTTATATCGGTAGGAGTCTCATGGGCACTCTAACTCTATCCTTTCTTCTTCCTTTAAACAGGCTTATTTTTTTTCTTTATGAAAGATTTGGATTCAGCTAGAATAAAATCTGATTCTACTTATATGTGAACAAGAGCAAAATGAAGGTGTATTTTGGTAGACAATTTTGCTGGAAGCTTTATCTGTGTAGGCCGTGCTGCTAAGGACAACTATATTAGGTAGTTACTGGGTAGCTTCTGGGCCCTCCTCTTCTCTCCTGTCTCTGGTGCTTCTCCAGGTCTGTGGTACCATGATTACCTAGACCACCTTCAGGACCTCCAGGACCTGCGTGGGGCCTGCGGAACCACACTTGGTACTCAGGAGCCTTCCGGACCATTCTGATGATCCCGGGGAACCTCCAGGGCTCAGGGGATGATGTGGTATAAGGGAATGAGCAAGGCACGTGGCTTAACCTCTGTACTGTCATTCAGTTTGAAGCCTTGTACCCTAGTGCTAGTGGATCTATAGGGATGTCTGCTTGTGGAGTAAATGGAGGAGCAGGAATCTGGCAATGAGTTTTGGGAAAACAATAAAGCCAAAATGTGATTTAAAGAAGTTGCTGTTGCTAGCTCTAAATTAGTATGTACCAAAAAAACCATGAAGACTGGACACACCTTGTGGATTCAGGAAACAACTAGTGCAGGAGTCAGTGCAGAGAAGGCTGAAGCCCCTTCACAGAGGAAATGATATAGCAGAAACAAAAGATTGTAATAAAAATACAAAATGAGGGGGCCGGAGCGATAGCCCAGCGGGTAGGGCGTTTGCCTTTGCACGCAGCCGGCCTGTGCTGGCCTGGGTTCGATTCCCGGCATCCCATATGGTCCCCCAAGCACCACCAGGAGTAATTCCTGAGTTCAGAGCCAGGAGTAACCCCTGAGTGTCGCCGGTGTGACCCAAAAAAGCAAAAATAAATAAATAAATAAATAAATAAATAAATAAATAAATAAATAAATAAATAAATAAATAAATAAATAAATGAAAATACAAAATGAAAAAAATGAAGAAAATATGAAATGTGCACTGGTGGAGGGATGGGGTTTGGAACATTTTATGACTGAAACTGATCATGAACAGCCTTGTACCTGCTTATCTCAGGGTGATTCAGTTGAAAAAATACAAAGGTAGGTCACCACAATTTCAAGGCTCTTCAAAGCTTTAGCAATGGATTCTTTGTTTCTTTGCTTTTTACTTGTGAGAGTGCAGGTTGTGATACCTAGCTGTTCTCAAGGTTTACTCCTACTCTGTGCTCAGGTATCATGGCTGGAAATGCACAGGAAACATCTGTGGTACCGAAGATGGAACCCATATCATCCCCATATAAAGCAAGTGACTTAACCAATGTACTACCTAGCATCTCAAAGGACTCTTATCCATATTTAAATCTCAAGTGGTGATATTTGGGATAAAAACCTATAAAACCAACTTTGCAAAAGCAAAAAGCATGCTTTCCTGTCTGGTGACCATCCACATCTCAATTTGGGATGATATTAAGCAAATGCATGAACTGAGAGCATACTACTGAGAGTATATCACCCACACAGCAGAGCCTGGAAAGCTACCTGTGTCATATTTGATATGCCAAAAACCAGTAGCAATTATAGACCTCATTCCCATCACCTGAACGAATTGTTTGAGGCTCTTCCTGGAGCAAGCAGATGCCCTTGGGCTACACTAGCAGTAGCAGGTGACAGTATGAAGATGTTACTGGTGCATGCTCAAGCAAATCGATGAACAATAGGAAGACAAGTGATACAAATGATTAAGTAAAAACATTTGATTATCTCTTGACTATCTCTTAAAAACCCTTGACTAACTCTACTTTGGAGTAGCCCACATTCTTTCTTGAGTGTGTTACTCTCTTGTTTCTTTCTCAAAATCGCTAAACAAAACTATTTTCCTTCACTGTGTTTCCTCCTGAGATTATGTTTTGCAAGGGAATGAGACTGACCAGTAAATAATTCAGAGCTAATTTTCCTTTTCCTGCAAAGCACAATTCCTACTCCAGCCTGTTTCATGGTTTCCTGAGAAATTAGATAACAGGAATTAATTCCCATGCCATGGAAACAAAGAGGGACTCAGATGATTTAAGGACTGCTAAATGGAGCTGGTGGGTAGCAAATGTCTCTGCTATTTAGAGGGTGTGACAGACTTTCTCCTCCCCGTGTTGACATTTCCCCAGGTGACTGAGGTAGGTGGAAAGGAAAACAGTTAACCTCACAAAACTACTCCCTTTGTTCTCATCACTTCTCGTAGATTACCTGCAGTACTATGGCTTTTGCCTTTTTGCTTTTATTTTATCTAACAATATGATAACCTCAAACTGACACGTTATAGAGATTTAAACAGCTGTCTGATCTTCTGATGGCTCTTTTCCCGGTTTTTAATACTGTTGCAAACTTATATCATCTGTGTTTACTCATTATCATTTTTACAGGAGTTTTGGATGATATAGCATTGATGTGAATAACCTGCCATGTAGAACTGGAAATTTCAATACTATTTCTCTCTATCTGTCTGTCGGTCTGTCTGTTTGTCTGTCTATCTGTCTGTCCATCTAGCTAGCTAGCTATCTACCTATCTAATCTGTCTATCCTCTATCTTCCTTCTCTCACTCTGGATCCCCTTTTACTTACTAGATATTTAGGGTGATTACTGTTCCTGTAATTTTTTAAAAAATTTAATGCCTGCTGATTTTCTTTTCTAAATTATAAAATATTCTTTTTCTCCAGACTCCCATAAATTTCTACAAATGAAATACTACATAGGGGAAAATAGACTATGGTCTTTATTTCAGTTTGTTTTAAGTGATAACCATTTGAGAACCAATTAGTAGAGTTGAGAAACCTCTGCTGAGAGTTAAACAGGAGAATATCACATGGAAATGCCTTTTGATAGCCGTTTTGGAGAGCTGAATACAGATGAACCTCTTTACAGAGCAATGCAAGGGAGACCTGAAGGAAAGAAGGTGTAACTACTGATACTGGGGGCTTACATGCTAAAAACAACCAAATTTCCATTCAGGATTACTGTTAGAACAACATCCTCAAGAACAACTGGAAGAACAATGAAACCTGAAGTCTCTGTTAGAGGGAGCTGGAAAAGAAAAAAATTGGTTTAAGGGTCTTTTGACTGCTTGTTAGAAAAGAAACACATTTTCAGACAGTACGGATGTATGAATTATTTTGAATATGATCCATGAGTCTGTTATTCTATACAGTCTAACCCTGGTTCACATTTGAAAGGTTTTCATGATTAATTCCTGTAGCAGGAAGATGAGCCTAAAAGTATATGTAGTTTCAGTGATAAGGTCATATTGTTACTGATGACTAAGCTGCTGAAATCTTTATTAATGGAGTGACATTCAGAGCTCAGATATTTTTAAAACAACATGAGGGCTTATGGAAGGGCTTCTCAATGGGTTGTGGAACATTAATCCTCCAGAGAGCACCAGAGCACCTGTTTCTTTAAATGCTCCACTGCTCCAAATTAATCAGGAGGGGCATGTATCAAGTTTGAAGTTGTAAAGGCTTCCTTCTTCTAGGAGAACTTTAATAGTATGATCCTGGAAAGGAGTAGTTGAAATGATTCCTTTGTGATATAGATAGTCAAATCTCAAAAGTGGCATATAAAAAACATTTATTAAAAGGGAAACTAATTCTTTCAGTTTTAAATGAATATTTGAAATGAGCACATCTTCTCCTTTACTTGTAATTATTTTTATCTTCAACTTTATTTCTACCTAATGGCTATCTTGATTGATAGAAGGAAATTTTGCTTATCTCCTAAGAGATAGGTTTTTGAGTTTAGCATCTTATCCTTGCAGCAGACCTAGGTTTCAAGGTGTGCTATCTCAGAAGTTGGGAGAACTCGAAAGCTGCTCAGTCAGCAGCATGTGATGGCATCAAAGAACACTAGTCTTGGAGCAGAGCCTGAAGTGTAACCATGGATTAGACACATTTCTTCTCATTTCTAAAATGGGGCTAATAATGCTAGCACTGCATATACAGAAGACTGTGAAAATAAAAAAAAATATTGCCTGTATAAATGCAGTTTATGTAAGCAAACACTAATAATGTTATAGACACTTGGGGTTTCTGGGATCCACTTTGAAAAACATGAGAAAATTACCTTTTTTTTGCTTTGTTTGTTTCCTCTACTGTTAGGTGTTGGGGTATATTACTCAACTCTGGGTGCTGGTGCAGGTGAGGCAGGAGCAGTGGCAGCCAGTCTCTGTGTTTGTTTGTGATTCCAGGTTCTTCAATATTTTCAAGAATGAAATTATTGAGTAATAAAGATGCTCAGACTTAGAATTATAAGAAAGTAGAAAAGTTTATTGGAAAGTAGAAGAAAAAATAAAAGAAGCTTCCCAAGTGGGGAGGAACTTAGTATAAGTCTAGGTTAAAAGGGAGTTTGGGGAGGCCTTTTTAAAATCTCCTTGTGTTCCTTATCAGTTGGTAAATATTTACAACAGATTTACGATGCCAGAATATCACAGGGTTGTCTAGCTGGTCTAGATCTCTCCAGCATAATTTCTCATTATCTTAGTTTCCCTGACAGCCTAGGCTCCCGGGCAGAGTTTCTTGTTCCTGGGAAACACTGGGAATGCTGAAACAGAATCTTGGGAATGAAAGTGTCAAGTTGATGGGGGAGTGATGGAAAATCTGCTGAGAGGAAACTGTGGCTCTCTTACTGGCAAGGGAAACTGAGGCTTCCTCTTTCCTTGACATTTACATCCATAGATTTGATATCTTAAGCACCAAAAATGAATTTTTTCATATCAATGGAGGCTTAAAGTTCAAGATCATGTTTCTAGTCAATTCAGTTTCTGGGTAGAGTTCTCTTCTCAGTACCTTCTCACATGGTCTCTCAATTTTCCATGTTGCTGCAGATGACTTATGTTAAGTGGGAGAAGCAAAGTAGTAGCCTCTACAGGGGAGTCTGCCACCTTCTCCTTAACCCACTTCGGTAACCTGGGGAAGAGACTGGCAGGCGAAAATATGGGCAAATAAAGTCTGCCTCGAGCACCCGTGTGGCATGGACACTTTGTCCTGTAGTTCCATTGCTGCTGAGTTCCACTCGATCTACACAGCATGGAAGTTAAGTCAGTTTCTCTGGGAATCATGAACTACAGGCTGGAGTGAAAAATTGCTCATTGTAGGAAAAGGGAAAATTGGCTTTAATCGGCCCACGTTCTTCTCAGGTCCATCACTTTCCCTTGCGGAAAGGGATTTCAGAAGGAGGCAAATAGTAAAGTAAAATGGTTGTTTAGTAATTATGAGTAGGAAAAGCGAGAAACCTGATTAAGAGAGAACACAGGGTTTTCCAAAGGGAGGAGAGAGCCAATGGTTCCCCAAAATTTAAGTGAGCTATGCTAAATTGAGATGTGGATGGCTGCCAGAAAGGAGAAGCACATTGCTTGCTTTTGCACAGTTTTTTTTTTTTGTTTTCTCCCGAACTACCTCTACTTGGGTCTTTATTTTCCATATGAGTCTCTTATTAAGAGGAAAAGTTTTGAACTTCTGGAGGTTCACCTTATCATAGCCTTTTGTTCCTGTGGGAGATTTTCTTCTTTGGAGGGAGTTTAGCCTTCTCTGGACTGGTGCTGGCACTAGAGTTTTATAAGCCTAAGTACCAGGGTCCACAAAGTGGATCCATTCTTAGTGGTTTTTAGCTAATTTAGAGTTAGTGACAGTAGTTTCTTTGATTTTTATATGGATTTTATTAAATCCTGAGAATACATTGCTATAGGATACCCACATCTGTCTATTTCAATGTTTTCTGGTATGTCTTATAGACGCAAATATTTATGAGATCAGGCTCCCACATTTATAAGCCCACCTGCCCTTAGTCACTTTTTAACTCCAAATATGTTTACGGGTCAGAGAGTTAGTACAGGAGCTGAGGAGTTTGCTTTACATGCAGCCAACCCCTTTCAATCCATGGCACCATAGATATGGCACCAGAGCACCTTGAGCACTGCAAGATGTTACCCCTGTGAACACAACCAAATGCTGGCCAGGAGAATGACTGGTGTGACCCCCAAATAGCAATAATGCACATAGTCACATGGGATGGGGTTAGGACATTAAGACTTCAACGTGAATTCGGAAGAGGGAACAAAAAAACCCATAACATTGGAGAATATTATATAACCCACAGAGTCTAGCTCTTCACTCATAAAATCAGCACCAACAGATATAAAAGAACCAGTTGCTAAAAATTTTCATTCCGGAGACCCACAATTTTTTTATAACAATTCTCTCTTTCATAGCTAGTACTTGAGAAAAAAGAAATTATTCAAATTTTGAGGTATCACTGCCAAATATTTTGATATAATTTTGGATGTTATTCAAATTTTTTGAAATATTGGCCTCAGGACTTGTGTAATAGAGTCATAGCACTAAATTGTTTTTATTGATTGTCCCACTGCAAATTTAGCAGTCATGTTATCTTATATTACTGGAACCTATGTTCCAAGCGCATAGAGGAAAATGATGTAATTTAAATTTTAATGAAAGTAATGTAGTTATTCTATATCAGTCATGTAAGACACATGAGAAATTCTTGTTACTTAAAACTCAGAGAGTAAAGGAGGAATCTCTGTAAATAGCACAGTTAATTAAGAAACATACTTTGGCTCAATTAACACATTTGGCATTTATGTCTATTCTTTGCAAATTTGAGAACACTGGGTTGAGGCATTGTGTTGAAATAGTGTCATACCTGAGTCCTGTCCTAGGGACAGTACATGATATTCATGATATTCATAAATAGTCATTTATTTATGAATGACTGACTATTCTGAATGACTGCATATCATGAATACATGATATTCATAAATAGTCATTTCAGAGGACACCCTGCCAGCCTTAATAGTCATAAAGGTCACTAAGCCTTACTAAATTTGGAGTAGGATGAGTCTTTGGGAAGAGAATAGTCTAGAATAAGCTTATCTATTAGCTCACTGAACACGGCAAAGTGTTAGGCAAAGAGAATAGCATCAAAGCCCAGTGATTAAATTAAGCCACAAGGTCAGACTGGAGTATGAGTGACATACTGCTGGAACTGAGAGGGTGAGAATTTTAAATTCCTCCTGGAGAGGGAGAAGACGAAAACAAGAATTTAGACCTATTTAAAGGCTATAGCATTCCTGAAGTAATTATTGGTCTTCTGCTAATTTTCTGGGCTCAGATGACTGGTATATGTGAACCTCAGATTTTCTTGGAGAAATATTTTCTTGGAGCAATAGTCATATTTTGAAGAGACAATGTTTTACAGCCCCTAAATAATTTTATATTTTTTTTAATAATTGTAGGAGCACACTGAAAACTAATGATTTCCTCCTGTTCACAAATATTTCTGAGGGCAATAAGACTTGAAAAATAAAACTATTTCCCTAATGGAAATAGTAGAAAATAAACATAGAGTGACAGATGGTCTCATGTGAATGTACCTGAATGTTAGTGCTAGACTCTCTTGGCGTTTATTGAGGTCTCACAGGCTATAAACCAAGTAACACTTGCCATATATTACCATTTTCCAAGATGAAATACTAGCTCCTACCTTCTGAGATAAATATTCCAAGAAAGTTGTCATCTGGTGCAAAAATCACTAGGTTGAAAAAGCTTGGTTTCTGGGAATCTAAGGTTTTTTTTTTTTTTTTTTTTTGGTTCACACCCGGCAATGCTCAGGGGTTACTCCTGGTTCTACACCAGTATTTACTCCCGGTGGCACTTGGGGGACCATATGGGATGCCAAGGAATCAAACCCAGGTCGGCCACTTGCAAGGAAAACACCCTACCCGCTGTGCTATAAGCTCCGGCCCTGAATCTAAGGTTTTTGGTTCTACTCCTGTGGACTCACAACAAAGAACTTCTCTGCTCACCTCAAATCTTAGAGCTTTCTGTAGAACAGGACAAAGACAACTGAGAACCCAGTAGATTTGCGTCTTTAGATCTGGAAGTGAGAAGGCTTAGAGTGAGAAGCCACTGATCTATGTTGGGGTAAATGTCAATTCAAGCAGTGGTGGGTGACAGTTTTATTCTGAGGACTTGCAGAACATGGAAATTCTAGAGAATTTCCATGCTAGAGAAATTTTCAAAGGGGTGATTCGCTGTTGAGGTGGTGGCAACAATGGGGCACATTTGATAAGATTTCAGTAAGAGGGTCTGTGTGGGGGTGGAGTCTTAGAGTTTGGGGCTAAGGTTGGGCTATGGGGATTGGAACTATCGCCACTCGACTGGGCATGCAACGAGGGTGGTGTTAGGAAGTGGGGCTACTTCAAAGGGATTCAGAATTTGTAAGAAACTCTCAGATATAGAGCTGGAGGAATAGTAAAGTGGTTAAGGTGCTTGCCTTGTACTCAGCCTACCTGAGTTTGATCCTCAGCACTTCATATAATTGCCAGAGCATCATCAGGAATGATCCCTGCACACAGAGCCAGGAGCAAGCCCCCTGAGCACAGCGTGATGTGGTCCAATCACTGCCTTCTTCCCCAAAACAGAAAGCCATATATTTATCTTGTGACGTGTAAATATACATAAACCTCAGAGAACTATCCTTCCCTCCTGTCTCCCCACTTACAAGAGGAGCCGTGGAGTGAGTGGCAAGAGGGTGGGAAAAGCAAACTAGTGTGGTGCCAACAACCACACTTCCCTTGCTGCAGGACTCCTGGGATGGAATAGACTCTTACTTGGAGATTTCCGAACTTATTCCTGATTCTGCGCTTAGGAATTACTCCTGATAGGGCTCAGGAAGCTGTATGTGGTGCAGAGGTTTGGACCCAGATTGGCCATGTACTAAGCAAATGCCTTATCACCGCTTTACTATCTCCCTGTTACAGAAATTTCCATTTAAAAGTCTGTAGAGTTTGATTATTGCTCCATATGACTTTTGTATCTGAAAAAGAAATTTATTTTCAACTAAAAGTGACTTGAAATTTTTTTGGTATTTATGAATAGTCAGAAAAAATACTGTGTTGTTTCATTGAAATTTCATGTTTGGATCCTTGGACAGATTAACCAAAAGAAAAAATTTAATGGTTATGGTGGTGGTGGTGGTGGTGGTGGTGGTGGTGGTGTGTGTGTGTGTGTGTGTATGTGTGAGAGAGAGAGAGAAAGAGAGAGACAGAGACAGAGAGACAGAGAGGGAGAGAGAGAGAGAAGAGAGAGACAGAGAGACAGAGACAGAGAGAGACAGAGAGGGAGAGAGAGAGAAAGAGAGAGAGCGATGGGTAAATGGTAGAAAAGCTAGAAATTTCAGTAACAGTAGAGATCTGTTGCTTGCTTGTACCCTATAAGCAGAGACTTTATCAAGTAAATGGTTGATTTTACTTGTGCAGTTCCCTAGACAAAATTTTGTCTAATATCTATTATGGAGAAACAAAATCTGTCACATCCGATATGTTTTTAGGAAAAATGGCATTCTTAAGAGAAGTTCTGAAGGCAGATTTAATTTACCCTTGGAGATACATTTACATGCTAATATGTCCCTTAAGAGGAAGATCTAATCAATGGAGAAAACAGATTTTAAATAGTGTTAATGTATGTTCCTGCTAACCTTACTAATTGACCTGGCTTTTCTTCTTCCCAGTGTCCTTTTTGTTTGCTAAATGATTTCAAAGACGGCATTTAAGTTGTTACTCACATGGTGAGTACCCAGTTTTTCTGGGTCTCCCTTGTGTACAGGAGTATATGTGTTATTAATAAATTTCTCTTTGCTTTTCTCATTCAATCTGTGTGATGCTTGTTTGATTATTTGTCCAGCCTCTGAAGAACCCAGTGTGTACAGAGTAATATCTTTTGTGCCCTGAATGTTATCAAATGCTATCTGGTTCTTGAAGATAAAAGTGACTACTCAGTCAGTAGAAAGTAAGCATCCTAAGAGTATCAGCATAGTACTTTTCTGTAATGCACAATGCAATGTCTATTATATTATTGGTGCTCACTTTCTGGATTGATAGAATAGTAAGTTATTACCTCAAAATAGTTATTTGGAGGTGTCTCACCTGACTGTAGTCAGTGTTTACTCCAGCCTCTGTGCATAGGGATCACTCCTAGAGGGATCAGGGGAACATGTAAGGTGCCAGAATTGAACATGGATCTGCCACATGCAAGGCAAACACCCTACCCCCCTGTCACATCTCTCCAAGCCTTCAAACTATTTTTATTACATAATAACTTAATACAATGTAAATAGGTGACTAAATGTTACACAATCACTGTATAATAAATGTAGACTAGGGACTGGAGCAACAGTCAAGAGGGATAAGACATTTGCCTTATATACAGTGGACCTGGGTTCGACCCCGGCATCCCATATGGTCCACTGAGCACCATCAGGAGTAATTCCTGAGTGCAGATCCAGGAGTAACCCCTGAGCATTGCTGGATGTGACCCAAAAAGTTAAAAAAGGAAGTAAACTATCACATTTTGTAATCTGTTTATATATTTCATTCCACATAAAGAACTCACACTCTGAACAAATATTGTTGATTTGAGTTGAGTTTTGGTGCAAAGGAGCTTAAAACATATTAGTTTGAAATACTAATAGGTGAGATTTTTGAGAGTATAATTTAAGTACTCAATATGAATAAAAGACTAGTCACTAGCCAGAGTCTCAACAATGGATCACAGCAGTGATATAAAACCCTATATTATACCACATAGAATCAAATGTTTAAGGAAGGAGGCTGAGGTTTTTAATCATAGTAAGGTCTGTCATGTGCTTACTGTAAATATTAAGCCCTGTGAATGCACTCTGCTAGTCTGAGGCCTGAGCAGCCTAATGCCATTACCCTCAATTCCATCTTAATGTGAAAAATTCTGCCTAAGGGGTAAGCAAAAGGATTACTCTTACTTAATGTTTGCTTAGTTCAGCATACTTGGAAAATGTTTCAGAATATCTTATGGAGAAATTCTGAATTTCCTGGAAGTTGTAAGTAAGCATTTCTATTTTTACATATTTATTGAATTTTTTTTCGTATAAAAGCCATTTGGTTTGGATAAGCCATAAATTAACCCATAAATATTGAGCTTTTCATCTGTTCAAGTCAGTGTCTTCTCTAAGCTGACCTGCTGAAAAATATGCCCCGGGCAATAGGACCATTAAAAAAAACATGGAGAGCTGCTATTATAGCCAATTTCTTTGGTTCCTTTTCTGGGAAAGGGGGAGAATAAGCAAGGTGGAGTTGAAAGTAAAGAAGTTTAATACAATGAACAGATTTGTAGTATTTACTGGTCACAGTCAGAAATGTAAATTCTCTTGCTGATTATTATTATTATTTTTTCGCTTTTGGGTCACACCCGGCAATGCTCAGGGGGTTCTCCTGGCTCTGCACTCAGGAATTACTCCAGTCGGTGCTTGGGGGACCATATGGGATGCCGGGATGGAACCCAAGCCAGCATGGGCCAGCTGTGTGCAAGGCAAACACCCTACCCCCTGGGCTATTGCTCCGGACCATCTTGCTGATTATTTCTAAATAGATATCTGAATCTGTCTCACTTATACCACTATTAAATAGTAATCATAGTAGTATTTCGCAGAAAACCCTAGTTATTAGATTTCTGTAATGAAATATTATTTCAAATGACCCTGCTTTACTTTTCAAGAGTACTTACAATCTTGAAACATTTTGTATTACTGTTTCCGAATCCTTTTTTTTTCATTATTAAAAATAGTTTTATTTGCTCATAGTTCATATTTTTGTACTTTAGTTATTCAGGGAACATACATAGAAATAACTCATTAAAATTTTGTTTGTTTTTGTATAGTTTGGACCATACCCAGCCATACTCAGAGCTTACTTTTGGCTCTCTGATGAGGAAATAGTCCTGTAGGTGTTCAGTGGGCCTTATGAAGGACCAAGAATGAAAATGACGTCAGCTATGTGAACATAAACGCTTTAACTACTGTACTATTTTTTTCAGCCTTCATTCATTAAAGTTTAACCACTGTTAAATATAAAAGGCAGGAAGATTAATACTAGATCCAATTCTGCTAGTTCCCAAAATCAGCTTCTTTCTGTGCTCATGCATTTTAGGAACATTTGCATTAAAATAATTTTATTATACTTTGGGTCATGTCCACCAAGACTATTCATGGGAACTCACAGTTTCAGAAGGCTGAAGCGAAACGTTGGACATGGGAATCTCCTGGCGGACAGTTCCACAATGAAATTGACCACATCATCTTCAATCGACGGTGTTGTCTGACCGATGTTGCTGTCGTCCCCAAATTCCAGACAGGATCGGACCACCGTCTCCTTCGTGCAAAATTCTACTTCCCACAATGGGGAGAAAAAGCTGCAATGTTTAAGAAGAGAACTCCCAGAACGACCACCAACTGGGAACTCTTTGGCACCATTGCGCAACATGGGAAGATACCATCATTGATGACATCAATGAAGAATACAACCGACTGGTTCAGCACCTCCATGATTGTGCGAAGAATGCCAAGAGAGAGAAAGACACAAAAGGACGGCTTGTCTTCAGAAACTCTTGAGCTCATTCGCCAACGTGGCAAGGTTCGAGCCTCAGGAGACCAAATGCTAATGTCCAAGCTTGCTAAACAGTGCAGAGAAGCGATAAAAGCAGACCTCAAAGACAGAAGAGCAGAAATATTGGAAGATGCAGCAGAAGCCGGGAAAAGTATTCGCACTGCCCGCATGTCCTTCGCCAACTATAAGACCAAGATGACTGCCCTCCGACGCCCTGATGGATCTATCACATCTTCCAGAAAGGCAATGGAGAAGATTATCCAGGACTTCTACTCAAATCTCTTTGATAGCCACATCCACCTGCCCACATACCAAATTCCACAGGATGGATATGTCATTCCCAACGTTCTCCCTTCTGAAATCTGACATGCCATCTCGTCGGAAAAGAAGGGAACAGTACCAGGCCCAGACAAAGTCAGACCCGAACACCTGAAGAATCTGCCATCGGTACTCATCAATACACTAGCTCGGCTCTTCACACGCTACCTGTCCGAATGCAAGGTGCCCTCCCAATGGAAAACCAGCAGGACAGTTCTACTGTTCAAGAAGGGAGACATTCACGACATCGGCAACTATCGCCCCATCTGCCTATTGTCTGCCATCTACAAGCTGTTTACACGATTCATCCTGAACAGGATTAGCAGAACACTAGATGAAGGACAACCATGCGAGCAAGCAGGCTTCCGGAAAGGATTCAGCACAATCGACCATATCCACACAGTAACCAAGCTCATTGAGGTTTGTAGGGAGTACAAGATGCCGCTCTGTCTCACTTTCATTGATTTACAGAAAGCCTTTGATTCTGTGGAGACTGAAGCGGTCATCAAAGCCCTAGTCAAACAGGGTGTTCAAACCCAATACATCAAGATCCTTCGTGAGCTGTATTACGGATTCGCCACCAGGATCTCACCATTCTACAAAGAAGTGATCATTGATGTCAAAAGAGGGGTTCGACAGGGTGATACCATCTCACCAAAACTCTTCAGTGCCACCCTCGAGAACATCATGAGACAATTAGAATGGGAAGGAATGGGAGTGAAGATAGATGGTCGGCAACTACACCACCTCCGCTTCACTGATGACATCGTTCTAATAACACCAAACATTAGCCAAGCGGCACAAATGCTGGCTGACTTTGACCGAGAATGTGGAAAGGTAGGTCTACAGCTGAATCTGAAGAAAACTATGTTCATGAGAAATGAACTAGTTCCTGAGGCCCCATTCACTCTCAATGGAACAAACATCTCTGAATGCAGCAGTTATGTGTACCTAGATCGAGAAGTCAACCTGATGAACGACCTAAAACCTGAGCTGCGCAGGAGGAAGAGAGCAACATGGAATGCCTTCAAAGGCATCGAAGAAATAGCTAAAAGGACAAAGAACCTCCTGCTCCGGGCACATCTCTTCAACTCCACAGTTCTCCCTGCATTAACATACACCTCAGAGACCTGGGCCCCTACGAAAGCAGGATGAGAATGCTATTCGGGTCTCCCAGAGAGGCATCGCAAGAGCTATGCTTGGAATATCACGCCTCACTCTCAAGTGAGTGAAGGAATCGGAGTTCTGACCTCCGTCGCTATTCCAGAATCAGGGACGCTGTCTTGTTTGCCAAGGTATCGAAAATCAGATGGGCAGGACATGTAATGCGATTTGGAGACAACTGCTGGACTAGAGCCGTTACCGACTGGATCCCACGGGATGTCAAAAGATCACGTGGCCGCCCACCTACAAGATGGTCAGACTTCCTTATTAAGACCCTGAAGGAACGGTTTGAGGCTCTTCATATTCCTGAATCAACCAGATGCCATTGGGCTACATTGGCACGTGATAGGGTCCAATGGAAATGTTACTGGCGCCCGCTCGAGCAAATCGATGAATAACGGGATTCAAATGATCAAGTGATACTTTGGGTAACATGGCTACAATAGTGTTCATATTTATGGTATTGATGTAATGTATCCTACCAACACCAAAATTCCTTTACAGTGCCCTCTTCCCCATGTCCTTATACTACCTCCAGTTTAAATCATCCTAAAAAATCATCCTAAACAATCATCCTAAATAATCATCCTAAACAATCCTAAAGAATTTGTTTTGAGTGCACATACACACACACACACACATATATGTATATATATACATACTTAATTTACTAGTTAATGCAAAGATACAATCTGGAATTTTACACAAACTGCTGATAAGAAAATTTGAATATTATGTGACCTATCATGTAAACTTTTGGTTTCTAGACAGATGAGTCAAGCTCAGGTTAAACAATATGTTTCATTTCAAAACTTAAGTATGGTTACAAAAGAAATAGCTACTCTATGCTAATAATTCATATGAAAATGTATATGCTTATGAATATATATTTATCAAAACAAACTTAGAATGAGTTATATGATTCCTTATAAAAATTTATATAACTTATGCTAACAGAAAACATTTTATTTGTATCATTTGTGACATGCAAAGAATCATGAAATCTCAACAGAGTGCCAGGGAGTCTTTTTCCTGGTTGCTACTAACAACATGACTTTGAGCAGATCAACCTCTCTGGGATACAGTCTCTTCATCTTTAAAAGCAGGAGATATATACTATCTCTAAGATTTCTTTTTATTAAACATGCCATGATTCCTTACTATTTTACAAGGTATCATTTATGAAGAAATAAATAAAATACATGGCATAAAGTTTTAATTTTATTTTACAAAATGATGATTTTGTTTTGGCCTTTTATTTTCTAAATAGTTTTACAGTTTCACTGAATTTTAATGAATGTACAACTGACTGTACACATATATTTTTTGTTTTGGAGAGTTCCCAGTAGTTCTCAGAAGGTTCAGAGACCCCACGTCAATTCTCAGTCAACTGGGCAGTAGGTTCAGGGCAAGGGTCCGAGGATGCCAGCTGCTGGGTCCTGCAGTGCAGTTATGCAGACCACTCAGATGGTGATGCCAAGGGCCTCCACGGTCACATCTGCCATATAACCTACTGCGTACTATCTCTGTCCCCAGATTACATCTATTTAATGTATACAGCTGGCATTTGCTTTGCATGTAGCCAATCTGGGTTTGATTCCTGGCATCACATAAGTTCACCCAATAACTGCCATGGGTAATTCTTGAGTATAGAGCCAGGAGTGTTGGGTGACATGCCCTACTGAGTCTTAGGCTCCAGCTACACTTAGTTTATGTGAAGAACTACTCCCTGCCTTTAGGGAATATCTGGAGCAGACAAAATGGGAGTTTGGGCAGAACTAAATTGATTTCATAATTTAATAAGGCATAGATATTTTTATCATGAATATAATACTGATAGTGATAATGATACTCTTCATAGTCCCACGAGTCCCCATGAAGGACATACACATAGATACTCCAAGAATACTTGGCCACATTGGATCAAACATATGTAATCAGTTCTCCTAGTTCAAAGAGTCATGCCAGTGAGCCTCCGGGCAAACTGTCATGTCTCTGATTTTAAAGGTAATGCCAAAGAAGCTTTGGTACATCTACACAATGGAATACTATGCAGCTGTTAGGAAAAATGAAGTTATAAAATTTGCCTATAAATGGATGGACATGGAGAAGATTATGTTGAGTGAAATTGGCCAGAAGGAGAGAGACAGATACAGAATGAATGCATTTATTTGCATAACATAAATATTATGTATGGATATTGGTACATATTATGGATATACATGGATATTGGTACATATTATGATACCAATATCCAAGGTCAAATGAAACATATATCAGGAGGTCTTGTCAAAGGTGGAAATTATCACAAACGTGTGGGAGTCAGAGGCTAGGTAAGACAGAAAATAGAACAGTGTGCTAACAATTGTCGAGGGTACTAATGCCAACCTAGAACTGACCATTAAATAGAGGCAAAAGATACACATGACAACCCTTTAATGTATGTTCTGTAATCCATAGTCTGGAAGGGAAGGAAAAGAGAAAGAGAGAGAAGGGGAAAGAAATAAAGAACCTGCCATGGAGAGGGCTGGGAGATGGGGGAGGGAACCGGGGACGTTGGTGGTGTGAGATGGGCACTGGTGGAGGGATGGGTGCTGGAACACTGTATGATCAAAACCCAAATATGAACTTTTTAATTGTACATCTTTGTAATTGTAAAAATAAAAAATTTTAAAAATTTTTAAAAATTAAAAAAAAAAGGTAATGCCAAAGTGAATTATTCCTATGGATTTTGGACCTTAGCATCTGGAATCAGCTGGCCATATACTCATGGTAAAAAGTATTGTTGCCATTTCCTACAAATTACATTCTGAACTGCTTTCTGGTTCAGAGATGCAGCCCTCCCAACTCTGCAAGGGAGATTTTTTGCATCAGGGAATCAGCTCAGGCTTTTGTGAAGCTTGATCCGTAGGGCCCACCTTAAGATCTGCATTTCAAAAAAGGTCATTTACCTGGTTTCATCTCTAGATAGCCCAACCCATAATGGGCTGGAAGGGTTTAGCTAGCTTCTAATTATAAAGTAAGCTTGAAGAAAGGAGGCGGCCCTTTGCCATTTTGGCTTCTCCTTGCTCTCTGCTTCTCCTCTGCTTCTCTGTTCCCTTCCCTGTTAGTCAATAGAACGTGGTAGTGGCCATCTTGGCCCAGGTGTCTAAACCTACATGTGTCTGGGACCTAGCTAGGAACCTAAGTCCAGGTTTTTCCTGGTTTTGGATTGCATACTAGAACCTGTGAGAGTAAAGTCTATTAAAACTGCGCTGGATTCCTGAGTCTTCATCCATTTCCCCACTGCAGGGAAGTGTTGGGTCTCCCCACACAAAATTCAGGAGCAGGGTCAGGGATCCCCTTCTACCCCAGGGGATCAGCGGCCGGCGGACAGAGAAAGATGCAAGAATCCAGTGAAGTTTCAAAATGCTTTACTTACACAGGTTCTGGCATACAATACACATGACCTCTAAATGTATGTATTGCAATCTACAATGTGTAAGAGAAGGAAGAGAGAAAGAGAGAGAGAGAGAGAGAGAGAGAGAGAGAAAGAGAGAGAGAGAGAAAGAGAAACAGGGAAAAGAGACAAAGAAAATGCCATAGAAGCAGGCTAGGGAGGGGGGAGGGAAGTGGGGACATTGGTGGTGTGAAATGGGCACTGACGGAGGGATGGGTGCTGGAACACTGTATGACTGAAACTCAAACATGAACATCTTTGTAATTGTATATCTCATGGTGGTATAATAAAATATTTTTAAAAAATAGGTTCAGGTGGGATTATGAGTAAAAAACTAAGTCATTTAAAAGTGCTGTCAACTTGTGCAGAATAAATGGGATAAAATGAGATTTTATGAAAACAAAAATAAAACAAAACAAAAAAACTAAACAAATCAGCAGTAGGAAAACCCTGAACTTAGGTTTCCGGCTGGGCTCCAGCCACATGTAGGCCAAGACGGCTGCCACTACATGTTAAGGCCCTGCAGAAAGGAGAGAGCAAGGAGGCAAGAAGGGGAGCACTAGCAGAAAGAGGCAAGAAGGGGAAACACTAGCATTTTTATTTTAGAAAAATAAAAGTCAGAAGGGAAGCAGGCTAGTTTTTATATTCCTGCAACACAGACCTCCCACTCTAATGGAAAGCCATTAGGGTCAAATCCTCTCAGGAAATTTCTCCCAGTACTTCACCTAGGCTCTTTGAGATGTAAATGTTGCCAAGCCAAGATCTGCCTTAGAAGTGCCCCTGCAGTGGAGGAGGGGCTTCTGAGATTAACTATACCTCAGAATACAAAGGCATGCATCTGTACCAAAGAATATTCTACAGTCAGTTACATATTTCTCCAAGTCTTCACAAGAGTCTCATCTTTACTTCATGGTTGTTCTGAATATTAGCCTTTGAATCATCAGAGAGCCATGCTTGCTTCCTTGGAGGCAAATAACATTTCTCTCTGGTCTAATTACTTAGAGATTCAACGTGGCGAGGCAAATATACTGGTAAGATCTAGCTAGTCCCACGATGATTGTGGCAGCATGAGAGAATATTTATACCAGCCAGTACAGAAAACATGGTCAGATGAGCTGCCACATTCAAACTGCTCTCCTCCTAGCTGCAAAGTGATCTGCAGGAGGCACCTCCAGGCCAGATGCAGAGGCTCTGGGCAGAGTGTACTTCAACACCCCATGGTTTTGAAGGTAGAAGGGTACTCGTTCCCTGGTATTGTTGGGGACCCCAGTGGCTCGGCGACACCTGAGTATCAGCGTGTGTAATCCAAAAAGCCAAAAAAATTAATTAAAAAAGTAAATAAATGTCACGTTTTGATTAGTTCTTTTACTTGCCTAAATTCACCTTTTAATTGTTTTTAATTCCTTTTAATTGCTTTGAATTTTGCCATCATAGCTAAGAAATTATTCCCAAGTTTAATATTACAAACTTTTATGTTTTCTTCTAATAGTTTGATGAGTTTAGTTCATGTTTTTAACCAGTTGCTTAATTCAATCAAATTTATTCTAAATTAAAATTTTTTCAGTTGTCTAGTGTCGGGAACGCCGCCGGGTCACCAACAGTGTCAGGACAGAGGATGTCTTCTACCTCCGAGGACGCTGGGAGAACAGATGAAAACTCACGAGTCCGGTACAGTTCCAAAAATGGCTTTTAATAGTACAAAAGCTCTTCCACAGCAATCCAATATAATGAACAAACTCTAGCTCTGGTCTGAACTTAGACCATACAAAAGAGCCTAAGTCTCCCACCAAAGAGAGAGAGGATCTCACCCGAGCTGAGTCCTACCCAGAAGAAGGAGCAAAAGGCCAAAGAGCAAAAGGCCAAAAGCCAAAAGCCAAAAGCCACAGGAGCCAAAAACTGAAGGCTGAGGAACCAAAAGGCAAAAGGTGAAGGGGCCTCAAGTAAGCCCCTTATAAACACCAAAATAATCCAATCAGGAGGTGTCCGGAACGCCGCGGGGTCACGGACAGTGTCAGGACAGAGGTTGTCTTCTACCTCCGAGGATGCCGGGAGAACAGATGAAAACTCACGAATCCGGTGCAGTTCCAAAAATGGCTTTTAATAGTACAAAAGCTCTTCCACAGCATTCCAATATAATGAACAAACTCTAGCTCTGGTCCGAACTTAGACCATACAAAAAAGCCTAAGTCTCCCACCAAAGAGAGAGGATGTCACCCGAGCTGAGTCCTACCCAGAAGGAGCAAAAGGCCAAAGAGCAAAAGGCCAATGCCAAAAGCCAAAAGCCACAGGAGCCAAAAGCTGAAGGCTGAGGAACCAAAAGGCAAAAGGTCAAGGGGCCTCAAGTCAGCCGCTTATATACACCAAAGTAATCCAATCGGGAGGTTGTCATGTCAACAAAGAACCCTAAACAGAGTGTAGTGCCACACCTTATTGCAGGTATAAACAAAGGTTACACCAAGGACTAATCCCGAGATTATCTCTTATGTAAAACACTGGAGAGAGAGGGGCTGATATAAAGTAATACATCTTAACTTCATGAGCTTCATGTAATCTCGATGGTACCCACAAGGTCCTTCTTATTATTATCTGCACCAGGGTGATTCTGAGTATCTTGTTCTCGTGTACTGAAAGGGTCACTCTCGCCTGCTTAGAGCAAACTAGTATGATCCTTCTTATAGTCTTCCTATAGTCTCAACGTAGCCAGGGTGGTAGTCTCCTGGTAAATTCTAACTGTCCCACGTTGGGTGCAGTGGGTATAAAGAGGAGCTGTGCCCAATCTAGAAAACATAGAAGTCTTAGTAGATGTATAAGTCAGAAGTTATTCAATCAAGTTACTTCTGTAACTGCCATACCCTCTAGCAGTGTTTACATAGAAGAGAGGTCTCATTAGAATGAAACTTGACTTAAATAAGATTAAGCTGGGTGTGGGTAAAACAACAAAGCTCCCAGATTAGCTAAATCTTTCATCCAGCAGGGAGGTTGTCATGTCAACAAAGAACTCTAAACAGAGTGTAGTGCCACACCTTATTGCAGGTATAAACAAAGGTTATGCCAAGGACTAAGGAGATTATCTCTTATGTAAAACACGGGAGAGAGAGAGAGGGGGCTGATATAAAGTAATACATCTTAACTTCATGAGCTTCATGTAATCTAGATGGTACCCACAAGGTCCTTCTTATTATTATCTGCACCAGGGTGATTCTGAGTATCTTGTTCTCGTGTTCTGAAAGGGTCACACTCGCCTGCTTAGAGCAAACTAGTATGATCCTTCCTTTAGTCTTCCTATAGTCTCAGCGTAGCCAGGGTGGTAGTCTCCTGGTAAATTCTAACTGTCCCATGCTGGGTGCAGTGGGTATAAAGAGGAGCTGTGCCCAATCTAGAAAACATAGAAGTCTTAGTAGATGTATAAGTCAGAAGTTATTCAATCAAGGTGACTTTTGTAACTGCCACACCCTCTAGCAGTGTTTACATAGAAGAGAAATCTCATTAGAATGAACCTTGACTTAAGTAGATTAAGCTGGGAGTGGGCAAAACAACAAAACTCCCAGAATAGCTAAATCTGTCCTCCAACAGTCTAGAATCTCTTTTTTTTTTTTTTTTTTGGTCACACCTATTGATGCTCAGGGATTACTCCTGGCTCTGCACTCAGGAATTACTCTTGCCTCCAATCTCTAGTTTATGTCTTCTTCACACTAAAAACCACACTATTCTTACTGGCCTAGTTCAGCATTTGTGTTCCTTTCATACTACGTGTTTATAACTTTTACACTTAACAAATTTATCACATTTCTTTACTAATGCAAAATTTACTCATATATAATTAATAATGTTTACTTACAGAAGCTCAAATAGATACACTGATGTTTAATATTTATTCCTTCCTTCTATAACATGTGTATCTTATCCATCTTCCATTTCCTGCTCAAACCACTCTTCAGATGGAAAGTATATTTATTTGAATGCTCACCAGTCATTCCATTGCCTTGCTGTGATATTTATCTAGTTCTATAGAGATGGTCTAATTAAGAAAATGCAATGCTCAGGCATGTACATATATATATATATATATATATATATATATATATATATATATATATATATAAGATTATGATTTCTTTGAAAAATGAGATCTACTAAAATGTTAGGTTATATTTTCTGGAAGCTATAAAAATTTAAACTGGGAACTATGGTTCCAATAGTCTGAAATCTCTATGCATTTATAAATTAATAATTGTGGAATAAATAAAATGAATTGCTTCAAAGACACTGAATAAGTTATACCGTAATATAATTTAAAATATAAAGACACTCGTTATTTAATACTTTGGTACTATGATTTTTATAAAACTATTTTTCATATTCATATTTATGAAACACCTACTGTGTTATACTCTTAAAAGTATTTATGTAAATTCAATCTGAGGGCGATGACAGTTTAAAACATTATGCCATTAAAGAATGTGCTGACCCAAATTCACCAAGTGTGGGTATTGTAATTGAGAATTAGAAGTTACTATGATCAGAGAGGGACCTGGTATTTTCAAAGCAAATCAGAGACTTCTGCTAGACCATAGTTAGATATTTCAACTGAGTGTTAGGGAAGAAATAGAAGTTGGTTGGAAAGTGGGGTCAGAGAGGTGAAAAATACAAAGAATATATGTGTATAAAATTGAGTGAATGTGGCAAATATGAGATACAGCTAATATTCAGCTGTACATGAGTCCAAGGTCAATGTGAGGTCATGGGGGAGAAATGGTAAGAATGTCAGGGTGAGCAAGGTCAAAAGAGCTTTACATATCATGCCAAGAGGGTTCCTCTTGATCCTAGAGTCAATGGAAACTTGCTTGTAATGGTTTTTATGTGTGCATCATAAAGGAAAATAATTCCAATTCTGCTTTTTCAGTAATATCAAGGCAGCCTTAAAATTAAATAAAAGCACTACCCTTCTCTTCAGAGAAGAGTATCAGCAAACAGGTTCAAAGCTGACTTCAATTTTCCTGAGTTTCATAGATTTTGTTTCTTTGTAAAGTACTTTTATCTTGTTTTTAAAGATCAGAAGTATAGAATTGTTTACTTGTTTCTAGAAGTTATTTCTTTCTTTCACGGATTGTCCTTGTTTTGAATGTATCTCTCTGAAATGTTTTTTTTTTTCAATTTGATTCTCAGGAGTAAAGGGTCCAAGCATAAAAAAATTTTTTTTTCTTAGAAGCAAACAAATCTGTCTATTATACCTGCCATACACAGACAGCTTTAGTATATATCAGTGTTGAGAGCTATTTACAGTTAAAAGGGTTTTTTTAATCTGGTAAACGTAGAGAAGATTAAGGTCACATAATGATTCCCAAAATCAGATTGGAAGAAGAATTTTGTGATTATGATGAAACCTTTAGTCTCAAATTTAAGAGAAACCTACACCTTTTGTTGTTTTTGTGTAGTAAGTCAGAAATGACTGAGAAAGCAGAAGCGTTTCTTTCTACTTAGGGCTAAGAGGTGCTGCTCTACTTGTTATTTGAAATAGTGGAGAAGGGGAGAGTGTTCCAGCATTTTTCATATTCTTGGAATTTTAGAAGTATAATGTAGGATTATTCTCTGAGGATGTATCTTACTTTAGTTTCGTTTATTGCAAATCAAGGAAGCGGTTATGAGAAAGCAGCTCCAATTGCTTAGCAAAGGACAAAGACTCCAGCTTCTGTCTTCACTTAAAAATCTTCGTATCACTTAAAACAGATGACCATATTTTGTTATTTAAAGATATTATAACACACTATAGCACTTTTTTTTGCTTTTTTTTTTTTTTGGCATTTCTTGGGTCTAATCAGCCATGCTCAGGGGTTGCTTCTGGCTCTGCACTCAGAAATTACTCCTCATAGTTTTCTCAGGGGACCATATGGGAAGCCGGGATTGAACTTGGTTCAGCCGTGAGCAGACAAACATCCTACTCACTGTACTATTGCTCCAGACCTAATATTCTTGATTATTACCTTATACTTTATAAAAAGTATAACATACTTTAAAAGAGGATGCACTCTTAGTCAAACATGAAAATTGCACTGTGCTTCAAACCAAATACCAACTCATTTTTCTTTTTTTTCTTTAATTAATATTTTATTATACCACCGTGAGATATACAATTACAACATTGTTCATGTTTGGGGGTTTCGATCACATAGTGTTCCAGCACCCCTCCCTCCACCAGTGCCCATTTCCCACCACCAATGCCCTCAATTCCTTCCCCCCTCCCATAGCCTGCCTCTATGGCAAGTTCTTTATCTCTTTTCTCTCTTTCTCCCTCTCTCTTCCCTCTCTTATACATTGTGGATTGCAATACATACACTTAGAGGCCATAATGTGCATTTTTCTGCCTGTATTCAATGCTCAGTTCTAGGTTGGTATTAGTCCTTTCGACATTTATTCACCCATGTTCCTTTCTCTGTCTTACCTAACCTCTGACTCCTACACCAACTCAATTTCTTAAGAGGTTTGAGTAGCTAACTAGCCCCCAAATGTGTGGTGAGGAAAGATGGCAAGAAGGGACTATAAAAAGAGGTGGGTCTAAGGACTCAACAGGTAAATGTTCTGGGCATATATAGAATGGAATCATTAATATAAGCGATGAATAATTAATTCTTTCAGGAAACATATACTAAGTAGACAGTGCTTTAATTTTTTATCTTTTCCATATTTTTTTTCAAAATAGTAGTTTAAAGTGGTCTAAGACTATATCAGCATAGGTAAAATAATTTCTGTAGGAATTGAAATCTGGCTTAAAATTTAAAGAGGAATGTGGTAACCTTGGGATTATGGCAAGGTAATGGTTAAGGATACTTAGTGATAAATGTCTGAGGAAATGGTGGTATTTCAGAAACAAGAATCTTGTACTGTCGTTTTTTCAGTCACAGTCTTCTCTTCTCAGAACTAGAAGGGATTTACAAGAAAATGAGAGACTATTTCATTGGAAAACCCTCTTAGATTTGAAATTGTGGGCATCTGTTCTGATAAAATTTATGAAAACAGTGTTAAGAAAATGAAGTTACTTGTTTACATAACACTAGCATTATTTGTATTAACTGTTAGAAATCATATATTTTAGTGGCTGAGGATGTCTAGTTGTCCTGACTTTGACTCAACTTTCCCCGCTATATTTTCATTCTCTCCTTACAAAGCATAAAACATAGTGGCTGTCAGTAAAGTTTTGGACATCTGAGAAGACCATGGTGGGGGGGGAGAAGAGAGAAAGAGAGAGAGAGAGAGAGAGAGAGAGAGAGAGAGAGAGAGAGAGAGAGAGAGAGAGAGATTAAAAACAACTTACACTTTCCATTTTAGAGCTTTTCAAAGATTTGTTTTGATTTAGTTTTACAGAGGTTGAAATCAGTTCTCGTCTTAATTATTGGATGTAGAAAGTGCTGCACTGGGCATCTGACCATCTCTCATAGACCTGAAGATCCTTGACTTGAAGTCCCTCAGGCATCCATAGAGACTTTTCAAACGTATAGATACAGAATCACAACAATGTTAACATCCGTGTCTTCAACTCTTCTCTGACAAATGGAGTTATTGGAAGGTCTTTTGATCCTCTGAGTCTCAGCTCTTTGCTTATCATTCTGTTTACATTATTCCTGCTGCTCTTTTCACCTTTTCTTCCTTGAAAACTCAGCTCAATTTCCAATTTATCAGATTTTACTTATTTCTTCAGTTTTCCTTATATCACTTCTCAATTATTCTGGCAAACAATGTTGCCACATAGTATTTTCTAAATACTGTAATATTTATAGCATATGGCTATATTATTTTTCTATTCTGATACCTTAAGTCCCAGATTGTAAATTTTTAGAGTGTAAACTGAATCCTCCAAACTTGTATTTAATAGAATACTTCACAGAGTGCTTAGTGCACATTAAATATTTAGTATACAATATTAATTTTAATTTTTTACTGCTACATGGCATTATTTTTCACAATAATGCTTTTACAAATTCTCTGCAAATGAAGCTATATATTGACACATTTATTTTTAAAGTGCAACACTTTAAAATTATTCATATACTTAATAGGGCCTCATTTTTCTTTTAATGTATGCCTATACTAGTATAACTGTAACATTAACATTTAAAATATTAATTTATCTTATATTTTAAACAAACTCTTGCATTATAAAAATATATTTCTTTCTGATGACTATGCCCAAGCTCAAAATTTAAAACAACTTCAATCTGCTCTCAACTATCATTAATTTATTATCACTTGTATCACTTGTCTTCCCATTGTTCCTGGATTTGCTTGAGCGGGTGCCAGTAACGTCTCCATTCATTGGGAATGAGGTCCATTGTTGTTACTGTTTTTGGCATATCAAATATACCATGGGTAGCTTGCCAGGCTCTGCTGTGGTTCTGGGTTCATCCCAAGGTGCCCAGTCATTTTAATGTCAGACCTTCAACCATCCAGGGCCCATGGGGCAGAGCCCTGGGTATAGACAAGCCTCTCTCCTGTCTGCCACCTGCTGATGCAGCCAGACACCACAGCCATACCTGCAACACCTCGAGGGGTAGGTAAACACTTGGTAGTCTCAAAGATAAACTACTCATACCATGAAACAAATATTACTACAGCTTTAGTTCTTTCATTATAGTGTATTATTAGATAATTATTAGAGCATTTTTTAGAAAATAAACAGACATTTTAAAGCTATAAACATAATGATGGAAATTTTACAAGCAAACACCACTGACAGTGAAACTTGAGTGAGCCATGCAGAATATTATCCATTCTTTTCAGTAAGGTTCTTTCTATTCACACTGCAGCTGGCTCAACATAGTTATCATGAAACATTTTAGTAGTCAGAAGTTTACTTTCATTTGACTTTTTTTTTTCTAAAATGAAGAAGCAGTCTTCTTCATATAAAGTCTTACTTATATAATAACAAAGAAGAATTGAGGAGCCTTGCAGAAGGTCTAAGTTTCTGTTCAATCTTTCCCATTCTACTCTTTATTGTATGAAGTACTTTATTTTGCCACTATAGAAGAATTCATTTTCTTGATATCAACTTGGCTTAGAATCATTGTTCCATTTTTTAATTTTCCAACCTGACCAATACATCCACTTGATAAAATACTAGGAGCTGATTTCTTCTTTTTGGACTTCCTGTCTTCTTCCCCTTTCCTCTTGTTTTTCTTGAAAATATCTGTGTCCTGGATCATTCTCTTTTCTTCTTCCTTGGCTGCCTTTTTTTCTGATTTGTTCCTGCAAAACCTTATCACTTGTATCACTTGTCTTCCCGTTGTTCATTGGTTTGCTCGAGCAGGCACCAGTAACATTTCCATATGTTCTGTCACATGCTAGTGTAGCCCAAGGGCATCTGCTCACTCCAGGAACATAAAGAGTCTCAAATCATTCCATCAGGTCATGGGAATGAGGTCTATCATTGTTACTGGTTTTGGCATATCAAATAAAACACGGGTAGTTTGCCAGGCTCTGCCATTTGGTGGGATACTCTTGTAGTTGCCTCCCATCTCGTGCATTAATGATGAACTGTGTGGCCGCTTTGCAGCCATGTAAGCCAGCCTTGTGATCAGCCCTTCTGCTGGGTGGAGTTGTGATGAGTAGGGAGTCTGGATGTGGAAAATGGAGGCCTTCATGGTGTGGGGGTTCCTCTGGCTGTTGCAAGGCTCTGCTGGGGTGGCGGGCCAGGGCTACAACTTGCCTTCCCTCCTGGGTGCCTTGTGGTCAACTGGGCACAGGGAGAGCCGATAGCAGCTCTGCCCCGTGTATGTGAGTCTCTGAATCAGGCATTCCTGGGGTGAGCTTGAAAAAGACTGCTAGAGGGTGGGTCTCTGATGAGCCGGGTTTGTGATCAGCTCTTCTGCTGGGTGGAGCTCTGACGAGTGGGGAGTCCGGATGTGGAAATTGGTGGCTCTCATGGTGTGGGGGTTCCTCTGGCTTCTTACAAGGCTCTGCTGGGGTGGCGGGCCAGGGCTAGAACCTTACAGGCCAGGGCAAAGCCTTATAGTTTACATAGCTATTTTTGGAAGCCTTAGCACCCAGCATAATGGCATGTTCCTGCTCCAGGACTCTTTCCTTTCTTTTCCATAACCAGTGATCCCAAACTGGTGCACTTCCAAATGAGCCTTTTCTAGGTTAAATTCTTGTATCTCCATATCTTTCTCAGGAATACCAGTTTTGGGTTTTGTGTTCTCATCTTCATCTAGCTCTTTTTTTTTTTTTAATTTCTGCTGTAAAATTCCACCACCTTTACTTGTTCCCTGTTGTTCTTCATGGAAGAAAAGGATCCTACAGAACGAGAAAAGTTACCAGATTTCCCTTCAGTAGAAGCACTTTGCACCTCTTCTCTGAGCTCCTGGAAGAAGCTGGCTGCACTCTTCCTTTGACCCTCCCAGGACCTTCCTGTGCAGGCCCGGACTCTGCCGCCAAGGCTGCTCAAGTTCCTTCATCTCTCTTATTTTCTCTTTTCTGTCCCAACCTTTTCTATTTGGCTTCATCTTTCACCTTTCCAAGTCATAAAGGTTCTGGAGCAGAATGTGCAGCATTGTCTGTGAGTCGGAGGCGTGGATGGCTTCTGCGCCCAGCACCATGAGCCACTCACAGCACCTGGCAAAATCAACTCCTAAATAAAGGGGGAAAAGTGTTTTAATCGAAGTGTTTGTTGAAAACTCAACATCAAGCATATTTTAATCAAAGATACTCTTAAAGTAAGTCATCTCAAAAAAGATCAAGCTAAGGGAATACTTCATTCCATACCCTCTAGATAAATAGCAGACATTGCAATTAATACAAAGATAGTTTTTACCCATTAGAATCAGTTGAAACTGTACAAGGTGATAAATCTGAATTTGGGAGGGAGGGTTGACTACACTTAGCAGTGTTTAGGAATTACTCCTGGCAGTTGAACTATAGATTTTTATTTTAGAGTTGCTTTCTTTTTACATTAAATTTTTTTTTATTTTTTGGGTCACACCTGGCAACACTCAGGGGTTACTCCTGGCTCTGACTCAGGAATTACTCCTGACGGTGCTCAGGGGACCATATGGGATGCCGGAGATCAAACTCAGGCTGGCTACATACAAGGCAAATGCCCTACCCACTGTGCAATTGCTCAAGCCCTAGAGTTTATTTCTTAAACTTTCCCTTATATGTGTAAATGTATATTGAGACATCTAACGTATTTGCCAGATTTTTTGCTCATGAGAGCCAATAAGCTTAATGGATCAGTACATTCCTTTTCTATTGTTGCTACAATAAATTACTATAATAGTATCTTAAAACAATATACATCTATTACCTTCCAAAAGTTCTAAAATCGACATACTGGCAGATTATGTTCTTTTAGAGGTTTTAGAAGAATCACATTTTTGTTTTATCTAGGATAACCTTATTCCTTATGTCATGGTCCTTTCCTACACTGTCAAAGACAACAGGATAAAATCTTTAGATCTCTCCCTCAACTTTCTGACTTCTCATGGCATCGTCATAATCTCTGCCTGAACGCTAAGGAGCATCATCACCATGTGCTGTGGTCATTTGGGTTCCTTTCCCTACCTGACTCCGATTTTTCTGCCCCTTCATAAATTGGACTTTGAGTACACTTGTTTAATCCTGACTAAGCAGTCAATAACTTGAATTCAATCACATCTACAAAGTCCCATTTGCTATATAACAGGTATAAGGCATTAGGGTATGCTATCTTTATGGGACCACTATTTTATAAATAGTGTTATATTACATGGAATGGTGAGATGATAAGAACCTTGTGGATCATACTGATGTAGGCAGGTAGACGGGGCGGGGGGAGTGAACATGGCAATGAATCTTTGCCCTAAGGATGTCCAGAGTATCACCTTTTGGAACCAGGAAACAAGACTTGATTACTTGATCACTTGACTTCCCATAGATCATCGATTACTCAAGCGAGCACCAGTAACATCTCAATATGTCCTGGCACATGTGAGATAGCCCAAGGGCATCTGCCCACTCCAGGAACATAAAAGAGCCTCAAACCATTCCATTAAGTCATGGGAATGAGGTCTATAATTGTTACTGGTATTTGGCATGTCAAATATGACATGGGTAGCTTGCCAGGCTCTGCTGTGCGGGTGGGATAATCTTGTAGTCACCTCAAAACTCGAGTATTTATTGATGAACTAAGCTGGGCTGTGATCAGCTCTTCTGCTTGGTGGAGCTCTGAGGAGAGGGGAGTCTGGATGTGGAAAATGGCGGCCCTCATGGTATGGGGGCTCCTCTGGAATCTTGTGAGGCTCTGCTGGGGTGGCGGACCAGGGCTAGAAGCCTCCATCCCTCCCGGATGTCTTGTAATCAGCTGGGCACAGGAAGAGCAAGTAGCAGCTCTGCCCTATGTGTATGAGTCTCTCAAGACTTGATAAGACCCATTAACCAACAACAGATCCTGAGGAAATTGGATACACCTTCTTGACCCAGCCCTTAATTCGACTACATTCTGGGACAGAAGATCCAGCAGGAAAAGAGGTCAAGAAAAGGAGATATTTCAAAGAAGACCACTCCCAAAGTCTACTCCCCTTAGCAATGGCCCTAGCAATCTAGATTGAAGCTCCATATGGGAGTAGCCTGGGGAGAAATCTATAAAAGCCTTCCTGACCAAAGGACAGCGTGCACATGCTGCCTGGGCACACATGTTGCCTGAGTGCACATGCTGCCTGGCACACATATTGCCTGAGAACACATGCTGCCTGGGTACACATGCTTCTTGAGCCCACATGGCCAAGCACATGTGGTTCCCTAGAACATGTGTAGCCCGCATCTCCCTCTTGAGATGTGTACTCTCTGTCTGTCTGTCTGTCTGTCTGTCTGTCTGTCTGTCTGTCTGTCTGTCTGTCTCTCTCCCTCCCTCCTCCTTCCCTTTCCTAAAACCTCCTTAATAAAATTTGTAAAGCACTGCTTGCGGACTCATGAAATCTCTTTTTCTGCAAGGAAGACAGGAACCCTGAGGAAACCCTGGCTAAGGCCTAGGACTGACTTTCCTTTCCTGCAAAGAGCAATTCCTCTCTCCAGCTTGACTCCGTGGCTCCCCGAGAGGTCTTGGGTGGTGGGGATCAACTTCCGTGCCTATGATGCAGTTGGGCCTCATTGGTGGCTTTTGTAAGGCCAGAAGGGGAGAGAGATCGGCGCTTTCTCCCCAGTCACCTCTGCCATCCATAACCTGCTTGGCAGGCTAAGGTCTGATAAAATCTGCGATGAGAACCTGCATGGCGTGGGCCTGAGTCCCACCAGCCCCACAAGGTGGCCGTCAAGCCACACCTGATGTCCAGTTGATACCTGGGCATGGGAGCTGATCCCTACCACCCGAGATATCTCGGGAGCCACAGACTCAGGCTGGAGCTAGGAATTGCTCTTTGTGGGAAAGGAAAGTCAGACCTAGGCCTTACCCAGGGTTGCCTCAGGGTTCTTGTCTTCCTCACAGAAAAAGAAATTTCATGAGTCAACAAGCAGTGAAGTTTTACAGATTTTATTAAGGAGGTTTTAGGAAAGGGAAGGGGGAAAAAGTAAGAGAGAAACACTCTCAAGGGAGAACGCAGGCTACTCCAAAGACGTTGAGCCAGTAAGAGAGAGTACACATCTCAAGAGGGGAGATGTGGGCAACACACATGCTCAGGCACCACATTTGCTCAGCCACGTGGGCTCAGGCAGCATGTGTATCCATGTAGCATGTGTGCGCCATCCTTTGGTCTGGACGGCTTTTATAGATTTCTCTCCAAAGCACTCCCATATGGGGAGTCAACCTCGGTTGCTAGGGCCATTGTCAAGGGGAGTAGACTTTGGGAGTGGTCTTCTTTGAAAATCTCCTTTTCTTGATCTCTGTTCCTGCTGGATCTTCTGTCCTGGAATGTAGCCAGATTAAGGGCTGGGCAGAGAAAGGTTGATCTAGCTCCCTCAGGGTTTGTTGTTAATTAATGGGTCTCATCAAGTCTTGGTTCCTGGTTCCAAAAGGTGACTTTGGACAGACTTAGGGCAAGAATTCATTGCCCTGTGGGAATGCCCTGTCTGCCTGCCTACGACACCTAGAGATCAAGCAAACATCAGGTGTGGCTTGGTGGCCACTTTGTGGGGCTGGTGGGGCTTATTGTAGACTTTATCAGTCCTTAGCCTGCCCAGCAGGTCCCAGGCAGCAGAGGTGGCTGGGGAGAAAGCAACCATCTCTCTCGCCTTCCAGCCTCACATAAACCACCCGTGAGGCCCACCTTCATCAATACTATGGAAGTTGATGTGGTGTTTGGTTCTACTGATGGCATCTGTCGGGGACCCTGGCCAGCAGCCCTAGGCATGAATAAGGGAGACCTAGATCTTGCCAGACTTCATCCCTGAGAAAAAGGAGAGGGATGGATTTGGGAGAAACTCTACCGTGCTGCTGCTGAGAAAGGAAAGAAAGACACCGATGCAGCAGCGGGAGTTCTGAATAGCAGTACTCATTTTACTGAGCACAGTTTAAGCCTTTTATATAATATTTGGGTGGAGGGTACAAGTGCAAATTACATGGCATTTGCAAGCTCCTTTGCCATTGCAACAGATAACAATCACAGATTTAGCATTTGCAAGGTAATAATCTGATTTACATATTCCATCAGAGGTTAGAAGACCAGGCACATTCTGCCTCACCTTAGCTTGGATAAGCACAGATGTTTTGGGTTTAACCATGTGGGCAGGGCCCATCTCTGGGTCTTGCCTTTAGTGCCTTTGGTGGGAAAGCTCTGGGTCTTATGTGGAAGTGCTGCATCCTAAGGCTAGCAGCTCAGAACCCAACAGGCATCTTCAGTAAAAGCAAATATTTTTTATGATGCATATTCGATATGGAGAAAAAATTGTTTGCTAGATAAGTTACTAAGCAGTAGATATTAGAGTTGGTGTAATTTGTTTCGATATAGACAATATATTTGAAGCAGCTGAAATTGGGTTGCTACCTGATCAAGTTTATGGTAATCCATGCTAATTATCAAAATGTATTTACCTTCTACCCAAGCCAAACAAAGATAAATGAGGTCATTATGACCTCTTTAGCATGCAGAGAACTGTCTTAAGTTATGGGGCTAGTAGCATTCAAGGGGTGTTAGTGTAATGAGTCTCTCTAAAGGGGGTTCAGATTGAAGATTATGGACATTCTGTGAAAGATAAGACTATTACAATATTTTTAAACAAACAAAAATATAAGCTTACTTTCTCCAAACACAGAACATGTTCAAGTAGCATAAAGACTGAGAATGACTGAGGTTTCAAAATTGTGAGTTCAGGGAAAAACCTCATGCATCACTTTCAAGGTCCAGACTTCACAGCTCAGCAGAGTCACAACTAACAGAACAGTTGAGTGTAAGCCCAAGTATGCAGGACTCGGAGATTGAATCCACCAGGATTCCTGGGGAGCTGAAGCTTGGCCGCCCTCACCCAACTCAATGCCCTGTGGCAAGGACTGATGGGTCCGTCCAGACTGTAACTGGCTGGGACCTTACATGCAGGGTCCCATGTATCCCATTGGTGCACGGGCACAGCGTGCCACACATTATCTCAAAACCTGGTATATTCATCTAACAGGTATCCTATCACATTTTCTAGAAATGAAGTGTGTGGGCATTGTCGTAGGCAGGCAGACGGGGGGCGGGGGGGCGCCACATGGCAATAAAATTCCTGAAGAAAAGATCCAGAGCCACACCTGATTGAAAGCTCGAAACCAAACTTGACAAGACCACTATCAACAATAAACCCTGGGGGAAGGGAAGGCCAAAAGGGAATGTGTGAAGCCCATAGGCCACTGACCCTTTTAAAGGCTTTAAATAACTAACCCTCCTAAGGAAGATAAATCAGCCTTCCCACCCAGCACCCAGCTCACAGAAGACCACTCCCAAAGTCTACTCCCCTTGCAACGGGCCCTAGCAACCGAGGTTAAAGCCCCATATGGGAGTAACTTGGGGAGAAATCTATAAAAGCCGCCCTAAACAAAGGACAGGGCGCACATGCTGCCTGGGCACACATGTCGCCTGCGCACATGCTGCAAGGACACTCATGCTGCCTGAACCCATGTGGCCGAGCACATGTGGTGCCTGAGCACGTGTGTTGCCCGCGATCTCCCCTCTTGAGATGTGTACTCTCTCTTTTACTCACGCTCTCCGCCTTTGGAGCAGCCTGCGTTCTCCCTTGAGCGCGTTACTCTTTCCTTTCTTTCTCTCCCTCCCCCTCACCTATAACCTCCTTAATAAAATCTATTTTACTTCACTGCTCGTCGACTCCTGAAAATTCTTTTTCTGCGAGAAAGACAAGAACCTTAAGGCAGACTTGGGTCAGGCCTAGGACTGACTTTCCTTTCCTACAAAGAGCAATTCCTCGCTCCAGCCTGAGTCCGTGGCTCCCCGAGAAACCTCGGGTGGTGGGGATTAACTCCCATGCCTAGAGATCAAGCGGGCATCAGGCGTGGCTTGACGGCCACCTCTTGGGGCTGGTGGGGCTCAGGCCCACGCCGTGCGGGCTCATCGCAGACTTTATCAGTCCTTAGCCTGCCCAGCGGGTCCTGGGTGGCAGAGGCGGCTGGGGAGAAAGCGACCATCTCTCTCTCCTTCCTGCCTCACATAAGTCACCCGTGGGGTCCACCTGCAACAGGCATGAGGTGTAGTCTGGGGGACCACCTCGGTAATTTTCTATTCAGTGGACTCAAATGGCACAATGTAGATTTGAAATCTCCATTAACTTTTGTCTAACACTATGTTCATCAACCGTTTTAAAGAAGTAGCTCTAACAAGCAATATAGAATGGATTATTCAGATATGAATAGGAAAAACTCAAATAGATGTTGAGATAAATGTGAAATAAGTGTTGTCAGTAGCTGTAGTAATGGTGTGTCTGGGATTGTCAGTAGTAAACCACTGTGTTCTGGAAACCCAGAAAGTGAATCCAAGAGCAGACACTGGCTAGACTCCCACACATCAGCCTAGAAAAAAAAGACATATCTTTATCATTACTATCCCTTATATGAGCTGTAAGGATCAACATAATTGATGCTGGCTAAGTGAGCAGGCATCAGGAGGGGATGGAGGGTGGGAGGAAAATGCAGGTCTCTGGTGGTGTTGAAGGCAGACAGATAGGGGGTCCCCACATGGCAATGAATTCTTGCCCTAAGGCTGTCCAGAGTCACCTTTTGGAACCAGGAACCAAGACTTGATGAGACCCATTAACCAACAACAAACCCTGAGGGAGCTGGATCAACCTTTCTCTGCCCAGCCCTTAATCCGGCTACATTTCAGGACAGAAGATCCAGCAGGAACAGAGGTCAAGAAAAGGAAGAAGACAAAGAAGACAACTCCCAAAGTCTACTCCCCTTGGCAACGGCCTTGGCAACCTAGGTTGACTCCCCAAATTGGAGTATCTTGGGGAGAAATCTATAAAAGTCGTCCAGATCAAGGGACGGCGCACACATGCTGCCTGGGCACACATGTTGCGTGCGCACACATGCTGCCTGGGCACACATGTTGCCTGCGCGGCACATGCTGCATGAGCACACATGCTGCCTGAGCCCACGTGGCCAAGTATATGTGGTGCCTGA
Source organism: Cryptotis parvus (assembly GCA_021461705.1). Taxonomy (NCBI): domain Eukaryota; kingdom Metazoa; phylum Chordata; class Mammalia; order Eulipotyphla; family Soricidae; genus Cryptotis; species Cryptotis parvus. The sequence goes on along the minus strand of JAJIBD010003098.1, from coordinate 16,821 downwards.
GCATGTGTGTTGCCCACATCTCCCATTTTGAGATGTATACTCTCTCTCTTACTTTCCCTCCTCCTTCCCTTTCTTAAACCCTCCTTAATAAAATCTGTTTTACTTCACTGCTCGTGGACTCCTGAAAATTCTTTTTCTGCGAGGGAAGACAAGAACCCTGAGGCAACCCTGGGTAAGGCCTAGGACTGACTTTCCTTTCCTGCAAAGAACAATTCCTCGCTCCAGCCTGACCGTGGCTCTCCGAGAAATCTCGGGTGGTGGGGATCAACTCCTGTGCCTAGAGATCAAGCGGACATTAGGTGTGGCTTGACGGCCACTTTGTGGGGCTGGTAGGACTCAGGCCCACGCTGTTCAGGGTTTCATCGCAGACTTTATTAGTCCTTAGCCTGCCCAGCGTGTCCCGGGTGACAGAGACGGCTGGGGAGAAAGTGCCCATCTCTCTCCCCTTCTGGCCTCACGTAAGCCACCTGTGAGGCCCACCTGCATCAGTGGTGGTGGGGGCACACTAGTGGTGGGAATGGTGCTGAATAATGAATCTTCCCAGCAACTGTATTGTGAAAAAGGTAGTACTTTGTAAGTCACTGCTGATCTCCTCCTGAGATTCTTCTTCAGAGAAAGGGCAAAGTCTGGGAGAGGCCTAGTCTTCCCTGGGAATGGGGATAGGGGTGGGGTGGGTGTGTCCTGGGCTGCAGAGGTGGAATTGGAGAAAGTGACTGTCTCTCTCCTCTTGACCTCACATATGCCACCTGTGGGGGCCTCCCTTCATCGACAGGACTTGAGATGAGATGAAAGTCTAAAAACCAAGATTTTCATTTTCTTTCTTTAATCAAGTCAAAGCACTAAAAACAATCCTGCCCACACCATTGTCCTTGGAACAATCTCTGCCTTTGACAAGTGCAGTAGACCTTTGAGTTCCTCCTCAAATTCCCATCACTGTCATCTGTATCACTGTATCACTGTCTTCCTCTTCATCATCGATTTGCTCGAGCGGGCACCAGAAACATCTCCATATGACCTGTCTCATGCAAGTAGAAATTTGATTAAATGTAATTCTATGCATATTTTGGTTTATTTACTATTTCCTTCCTTGATGAGGAATGGACTATATTCAAATCAAAAGACAAAATCCAGACCAAATATAAGAGCAGAAGCCTGCATATCCCTTGGTCATTTGTTAGAAAGCTAACATTTTGGACCTGGCTCAGACATACTGGATCAGAAGCACAGAAAATGTCACCCAGAGATATGTAATTTATAAGCCCTTCCAATAATTATGAAACCTGCTATTGTTTTTGGAGTAGGACTTACTCTTAGTTTTGAAAGGGAAAAATTGTATCTACTAAAATTTAACCACTTAAGGGAGCTCTTACTTGCCAGAAATTCAAACCTTTGAGAAAGAAGTTCGGCATTTGTAGCTTTTGGCAGCTTAGTTTAGAGATGATTTCTCATGGACTTGAAATCCTTTCAAAGATGGAACATCATGCCATTATTCCTGAGGGGCGGAGGAGGGTATTGGGACTGGTTCTACATGTATAGAAAACTTCAAGCCATTCAATCTTCTGCCACAAGAAGGAACTACCATACCAAGGTTACGAAGTATGATTGGAATAATGGGCACGTGAACTGAGCACCAACAGCTTTCTTCTTTTTTCTTCATACTTGCAGTTGTTCTCTAGTGTTCTAGTTAGAAGAGTCTAATGTGCATTTCAACCTGTAATGGAGAAATGTGCTTTGCACAGTTCCACTCCAGTACCACAGAATGGAGAATTTAAAATAGAGACAACAACTTAGTAAAAGAAGAACTGCATTGTATTTTCTGTCTTGCCAATATATTTACAAGAGCATAATAAGGTTTGAATATGAATTGAGATCCAGAGTACAGGAGGTATGGCACTTGCCTTATAGACAGTAGACCTGAATTTGATCCTCTACATTCCATATGGTTACCTGAGCACAACCCCAAGGAGTTCCTGAGTTCTTGAGTGCTGAGTTTCAGAGTTGGGAGTAAAGCCTGAGCATCACCAGGTGGATGACCCAAAAACAAACAAACAAAAAGATAAAAGAATACTCTTTTTGAAGAGTATTTTTATTCAAAATAAAAAGAATATTAACATAAAATAACTCTGAAAATACATTTTCTTATAAATATTTTTCAACAAGAGATTATTTAAATAAATAAAAAATTTTGAGACTTATGTATAAGGTCTTATACTATTGATTCAGCACCCAGTGATACAAAAACTGATGCTGCCCACACAATAATATATTTTACTAGTGAGACATTTTAGTAAATGCTTGCCATGGTATTGCAACTACAATCTCTAATACCTATACTGCTCATTTGTATAAACTATGAATTAAAAAAGATATTATGCAGTTAAAAACAATGCAGAATTCAGTTGGAAGGATCACTTGATCACTTGAATCCCATTATTCATCAATTTACTCAAGCAGGCGCCAGTAACATTTCCATTGGACCCTATCACGTGCCAATGTAGCCCAATGGCATTTGGTTGATTCAGGAATATGAAGAGCCTCAAACTGTTCCTTCAGGGTCTTGACAAGGAAGTCTGACCATCTTGTAGGTAGGCAGCTGTTGGAGGACAGGTTTAGCTATTCTGGGAGTTTTGTTGTTTTGCCCACTCCCAGCTTAATCTACTTAAGTCAAGGTTCATTCTAATGAGATTTCTCTTCTATGTAAACACTGCTAGAGGGTGTGGCAGTTACAAAAGTCACCTTGATTGAATAACTTCTGACTTATACATCTACTAAGACTTCTATGTTTTCTAGATTGGGCACAGCTCCTCTTCATACCCACTGCACCCAGCGTGGGACAGTTAGAATTTACCAGGAGACTACCACCCTGGCTACGCTGAGACTATAGGAAGACTATAGGAAGGATCATACTAGTTTGCTCTAAGCAGGTTAGTGTGACTCGCCTTTCAGTACATGAGAACAAGATACTCAGAATCACCCTGGTGCAGATAATAATAAGAAGGACCTTGTGGGTACCATCTAGATTACATATAGCTCATGAAATTAAGATGTATTACTTTATATCAGCCTTCTCTCTCTCCAGAGTTTTACATAAGAGATAATCTCCTGGTTACCTGCAATGGGGGTGTGGCACTACACTCAGTTTAGAGTTCTTTGTTGACACGACCCTCCTTGGATTACTTTGGTGTATATAAGGGGACTGACTTGAGGCCCCTTGGCCTTTTCACTTTCAGTTTTTGGCTCCTCAGCTTTTGGCCTTTTTGCTATGGCTTTTGGCTTTTGGTTTTGGGTTCCCTCAGCTTTCGTTCGGCTTTTGGCCTTTCGCTTTCGGCTTTTGGCTCGTGCGGCTTTTAGCTTTTGGCTTTTTGCTCTTTGGCCTTTTGCTCCTTCTTCTGGGTAGGACTCATCTCCAGTGAGATCCTCTCTCTTTGGTGAGAGACTTAGGCTCTTTTGTATGGTCTAAGTTCGGACCAGAGCTACAGTTTGTTCATTATATTGGAGTGCTGTGGAAGAGCTTTTGTACTATTAAAAGCCTTTTTTGGAACTGCACCGGACTTGTAAGTTTTCATCTCTTCCCCCGGCGTCCTTGGAGATAGAAGAGAACTTCTGTCCTGACACTGTAGGGGGACCCTGGTGGCGTTATCCAACAGGCAGCCATGTGATCTTTTGACATCCCGTGGGATCCAGTCGGTAATGGCTCTAGTCCAGCGGCCATCTCCAAATCGCATTACATGTCCAGCCCATCTGATTTTCGATGCCTTGGCAAATGAGACAGTGTCCCTGATTCTGGAGTAGTGATGGAGGTCAGAACTCCGGTTCCTTCTCTCACTTGAGTGAGGCGTGATATTCCAAGCATAGCTCTTTCGATTCCTCTCTGGGCGACCGAATAGCATTCTCATCCTGCTTTCGTAGGGCCCAGGTCTCTGAGGTATATGTTAATGCAGGGAGAACGGTGGAGTCAAAGACATGTGCCCGGAGCCGGAGGTTCTTTGTCCTTTTAGCTATTTCTTCGATGCCTTTGAAGGCATTCCATGCTGCTCTCTTCCTCCTGCGCAGCTCAGGTTTTAGGTCGTTCATCATGTTGACTTCTCGACCTAGGGACACATAACTGATGCATTCAGAGATGTCTGTTCCATTGAGAGTGAATGGGGCCTCTGAAACTAGTTCATTTTTCATAAACATTGTTTTCTTTAGATTCAGCTGTAGACCTATCTTTCCACATTCTTGGTCGAAGTCAGCCAGCATTTGGGCTGCTTGGCTAATGTTTGGTGTAAATAGAATGATGTCATCAGCGAAGCAGAGGTGGTGTAGTTGCCGACCATCTATCTTCACTCCCATTTCATCCCATTCTAATTGTCGCATGATGTTCTCGAGGGTGGCACTGAAGAGTTTTGGTGAAATGGTATCACTCTGTCGAACCTCTCTTTTGACATCAATGATCACTTCCTTGTAGAATGGTGAGATCCTGGTGGTGAATCCGTAATAGAGCTCACGAAGGATCTTGATGTATTTGGTTTGAACACCCTGTTTGGCTAGGGTTTTGATGACCGCTTCAGTCTCCACAGAATCAAAGGCTTTCTGTAAATCAATGAACGTGAAACAGAGTGGCATCTTGTACTCCCTACAAACCTCAATGAGCTTGGTTACCCTGTGGATATGGTCGATTGTGCTGAATCCTTTCCAGAGCCAGCTTGCTCGCATGGTTGTCCTTCATCTAGTGTTCTGCCAATCATGTTCAGAATGACTCATGTAAACAGCTTGTAGATGATGGACAACAGGCAGATGGGGCGATAGTTTCCAATGTCGTGAATGTCTCCCTTCTTGAACAGTAGAACTGTCCTGCTGGTTTTCCATTGGGAGGGCACCTTGCATTCGGACAGGTAGTGTGTGAAGAGCCGAGCTAGTGTATTGATGAGTACCGAAGGCAGATTCTTCAGGGGTTCGGGTATGACTTTGTCTGGGCCTGGTGCTGTTCCCTTCTTTACCAACGAATTGGCATGTCGGATTTCAGAAGGGAGAACGTTGGGAATGACATATCCATCCTGTGGAATTTGGTATGTGGGCAGGTGGACGTGGCTATCAAAGAGATCTGAGTAGAAGTCCTGGATAATCTTCTCCATTGCCTTTCTGGAAGATGTGATAGATCCATCAGGGCATCGGAGGGCAGTCATCTTGGTCTTATAGTTGACGAAGGACAGGCGGTCGGTGCGAATGCTTTTCCCTGCTTCTGTTGCATCTTCCAGTGTTTCTGTTCTTCTGTCTTTGAGGTCTTTTTTTATAGCTTCTCTGCACTGCTTTGCAAGCTTGGACGTTAGCATTTGGTCACCTGAGGCTTGCGCCTTGCCATGTTGGCGAATGAGCTCAAGAGTTTCTGAAGACAGGCGTCCTTTTGTGTCTTTCTCTCTCTCGGCATTCTTTGCACAATCATGGAGTTGCTGAACCTGTCGGTTGTATTCTTCATCCTCTGTTGGAAGCATAAACTGATAAAATTATGCCATGATTTTTTAATTACAAAAATGATTTATTTTAATAAATTAAAGACAAAAATTATATATATTAAAAATTAACCCAGCTAATGGGTGTTTTTGATAATCTAAAACTCAGACTATTCAATATCTAATAAAAATTCTTAGGGGAAAATGAAAATAAATTAAAACTGAATATTTCAACTGAGCACAAAGATAGTGCTTAAAGTACCTTCTGAAGAAACTGGGTAATTAATTAAATATTTGTATGCCTATGGCCAATTCTGCAATGAGAAGACTACATGTCAGAGGGGTCTCTGTCTTAAAATTTTGTTATTTGAATTGCTTCAAAGACAACTCTGAGCATTTATATATTATATTTTAATCAAGGAGAATGAGCTACATATTTTCTCATTTCTTTGCCAGAGGCAGTAACTTTATTTAAGCAATAGAAAATCAGGTGCTAGGAATTGTATTTTGTCTACATTTCTTCAAAACCTTATGGATATTTTCTCTGGAGATCACTAGTTATAGTGTTCAGTTGGGGCTTTAAATATGTTCCTTTTTTATATCTATGTCTACACAGTGAATTTAAGACAAAGAAATGATGGGTAGTGAGAAATGGACTTAAACCTTCAACTACAATAAACTATTTACCTAAAATCTGTTTATTACCTAAAATAATTTTAGGTAATATTATTACCTAAAATAATAAAGTCATTTTAGGTAATATTATTACCTAAAATGATAAAGCACCGTGATATTCCAGTATATTTTAATGTGCTATTTATAGTATTATCTTATAACAAATTATATGTATTTATAATATATTATATTATATATATTTTATTTTTAGGAAAATCCTATAAGACAGAAAAGGCAGCCATTATCACCATCTTTTTTATAGCCGAGTCTTCAACAGGTAAGTTACTGCCTAAGGACATAAAGGAGGAAAACAGTGCTAACTTTCTTAATTCAATTTTTGATTTATGAGATTTTTTGCAGTGTGATTCTAATAAAAAAAAGTAAAACTGAAAATGCTTTTTTCTGAAAATAAGATAGAACCAAAGAAATAACACTGAAACAGAGATTTGGATCTAATTGTAGACTCTCATGGACTGATTTGGAAAGGTTGCTGTACTTTCAGGGTTTCAACTCTTAGAGTGTTGAACTAAAAAAAAATGACACTAGTTTTTCTTCAGTTTGAAATAATTAGTGCTCTCATGATTTGAAACAATTATTGCTCAATAACCTAAGTTCTTGATGGAGCTAAGTTATTGATCCTCATTCAGTCTTTCTTCTGCCCTATAGGTTTCTCACTGAGGCGGTTATTTCATACATGTGAATTATGTAGACCTTAGAACTCTCCCAAACATTGTTTTCCCATAACCTTACCACCGTGCTACTATTTCCTTTAACTTTATTTTCCACATCTCTTTTTAGTGTCAAGTATTCCTTCCTTCATGATGTACCATTTTTGCCACTTAACAACTTTAGCAGGAAGGCATGGGAAAAAAAAAAAACACCTTTTTGTAAAGGCTACTCTCAGCAGTGCTCAGATGTTACTTCTGCCTCTGTGCTTACATTCTTGTGGGACCACTTGGTGTTGGAGATCAAGCTCCAGTCAACTGCATGAAAGACAAGTACCTCTTCCCTTTCAGTATCTCAAAAAATCCCTCTTAAGTTCTTAGCTGCTTCAAGTCTCCTCTTCCCATTCAAGGTGTGAAAGCAAACTGGGAGTTTTCAAACATTAATGGTCCTTGCTATCTCCTTCACTCATTCTAGAGACCAGATCGCAGACCATGTCACCTCTGAATTCTATATCACTGCTGGACCTCCCCTAAATCTGAAAGTGCTAAATGCAGGGCAGAGGTCTTAATTGAAAATCCTTGTGTGCCTTTGGAATGAATGTTCTGGGCTTTTATCTCTGGGTGTTTTATTTTGGAGCAGAAATAAAACCAGCTTTTAAAGTTTAGTTCGGTCATATAATTTATTGTTCTTGTGTCCAGAGCAGAAAGCCACTAGGTAGGAAATTGTTCTGTCAGTTCATTCTTTCCTTTAAGGTGGGAAAGCATTTAAGGTTTGGGTTTTCTGTCTTTTCAATGATTCACATTCCTGATACTGACAAAGCAGGAAGGTGTGGTTACTCGCATTAAATATACAGTCCTCATTAAATATAATGAGGACTTTGAGCATGTGAAAGAGGAGGGAGAGCATGTCTGTTACTGGAAAGCAGCTGATGGAGAGGAAAGTAGAATTATTTTCTATTGCTTGTGGCAGTTACTAAGTGTGCAGTTCACTTATGCTGTTTGCTAGGACGGTGATTGTTCCAAGTATGAATGAGGCAACACATGTGAGATGTGTCTGGTGTGGAATAGGACTAAAAATATTATTTTCTTTTATTTAGTTTCATTGTTATCTAGTTTATTATTTGGTTGTGGAGCCCATACTCAGTGAGGCTCAGGGGTCTAACTGGCAGTGCTGGAGGAGGTGGTGGTATGTAGGGACTATGCAGTGTTAACCCTTGTGCTCTCTCCCTGCACAACTTCTCTTTCTTGTGTCTTTGAATATCCTATATAGAGTGATCGCAAACTAGCTCTTCAGGAGTGGTCACAGTGAGTATCATAAAATGCCCCAAAGCATATTGAAGAATTACTATAATTCTTGATATATTCTCAGAAAAACAAAACATGCCTTCAAGTCTTATTGCTTGTTTTTTCTTTTTTTTTTTGGGGGGAATCCGGTTGTGATCAAGACTTATTCCTGGCTCTGTACTCAGAGAGCTCTACTGATAGTTCTCAGGGGACAATATGTGATGCAAGGAATTAACCTGAATCAGTCTTGGGCAAGGCAGGAGTTCTGTTTGGCCCTTCCTTTCAAGGTTTCTACCCACACCCCCAAAAGTGAAAAAATCTAGTGATATTAAACCTACTGCAAGTTAAAAATTTGTTTTTCCTAAAGCCTACTATGAAGGGCTAAAAGATGAACTTTCCCCCTTAAATTTCTTTTTAGCTAGATTTCAGAGCTGAACATAATTCACACACAAAAATTAACCTCAGTATAGTAGTCATGAAACTAAACTGTCACAGGCTAGATGCGCATGTTGAAGGGGAGCTGATGGTGGGAACAAATATGGGAAATAATGACAGGGTAGCTTTTCTGTATCCTCATCAAATTGAGGAAAGATGGTTGTTTAAGAATTTTAGCTGGAACTCAGAAAACACTATTTTGGAGATCTAAGCGAAAGGGATAGATGTAGATTTACAAAAAAAATAAAAACCTTCTCTACCATTGACTGTGAAAGACCTAGTGCTATACAGCCATTTTCAGGATGAGCAAGGCAGAGGGAAAAGTGCTTGGTGGTTGGAACAATTATTTTGAATTGCTTTTGGGCTTTTTCCTTGGGTATACTGGCCAAATGGCACTGCAGTCAACTTAATTGTAACTACATCAAAAAGACTAGCAGAAAGGAAACAGGTGTATCTGAGGAAATATACAATAAATAGTTACTCTGATGGAAAGGAATCTGTAAACAGTTTCCGTGAGATATTAAATGGCTTACAAATCCTACTGATTTTTGCAGTGAAGCAAGGATTTTGAAGATGGACAAAAGACTATGTTGCTTTTTGTAATGGCTTCCTGATGCCTATATTAGCACTCTATTTGTTAGATGAGACTCTACTTAGGACTCTTGGTACAAAAAAACAGCAAGAAGGAATTCACAGACAGGTAATTAGAATGACTGAGTGATCTGAGATTAAAAGGAGTTATGGGTAAATTTGTCTAGAGAGTAAGGAAAAGAATGGCAAGCATTTTGCTTCATATTTGAAATGCAATAAACAGCAAGGGCTAAAGGAAATTATTTGCTCTGCTACTTGGGGCATAATGAAGCATAACGAGGTAAAATAAAAGTAAGGGTAACTTTGTGTGATTTTAAAATGTCTCCTGCCAGGAGCAACTACAGGTGAAGCTTCTTGGAACAGGCTTCATTTAGTACAATGGGCTATTTTTTCAGAATTCAATGCCATCCATTACACTGGAGAATCTTTTCTTCCAGAGAGACAGAACACTTTTACTAGAGATTTTTTAGTTTAGCCTTCCACTAGAAATAATGTTACAAGAAGCAATTTCCTATTGCTTTGCATATTCAACATTTTAAAAAATTCATGCTTTTTTTTTCACATTGCCTTGATTTGGGCACTTATGAGTAAGAATTTAAATCAAGGATTTAGGCGCATATAATTTGTCTAGGAAGTAACCCCCAGGAAGTAGGAAAAGGGAGGGAGGAGAGAGATGGCAGAAGGAAAGACAATAAAGATGGTTTTATTAAAAGTGTTCCCTGCTGCTATGGACGCTGAGGGCACAACTGTCAGTATGTCTCCCAGAAATTTCTTTTAGGCCTGGAGAATTTATTTCCCTCTGAAAATTTTAATTTATCAGATCTTTCAGGACCTGGCATCCCACAGATAAGGCAAAAACTAAGGAGAAAAGGTTTCCAGAAGTAAGAAGCTGTTTTGTGAAACTGCCCAGTATAGATGTGACTAAAATCAGAGGTGGGCCAGGGAGGTCAGAGAAATGGTACAGTAGGTAGGGCACTTGCTTTGCATGTAGCTGATGTGGTATGGTCCAGGACTTACTACTAGTTGTGCACTCAGGGGCTGTAAGTGATCCTGGAGCACAGAAGTAGGAGTAAACCAGAGGACAATTGGGCCTGGCCCAAAAAACAAAGCAACACACTGTCACTGTCTTCCTGTTCATCATCGATTTGCTCGAGCGGGCACCAGTAACATCTCCATATGACCTGTCTCATGCAAGTAGAGCCCAAGGGCACCTGCTTGCTCCAGGAACATAAAAGAGCCTCAAACCATTCCATCAGGTCATGGGAATGAAGTTTATAATTGTTACCGGTATCTGGCATATCAAATACGACACGGGTAGCTTGCCAGGCTCTGCCGTCGGGGTAGCATACTCCAGGTCTTGGGAAAACATCCATTGTCATACTCTTGCTAATGAAGTAGGAGTGGATGGTTATACTTCTTCCAGACACCATTTCTTGCTCTTTGCCAATGCTTTTCTTCTCCTTTCTTCTCTTTTTATTTTTTGAGGTCACACTTGGCAGTGCTCAAGGGTTACTTACTCCTGGTGCTTCGCTCAGGAATTACTCCTGACGGTGCTCGGGGAACCATATGGGATGCTGGGGATAGAATCTGGCTAGGCGGCGTGCAAGGTGAACACCCTACCCATTATCCTATTGCTCTGGCTCCAATGCTTTTCTTTTTTTTAATTTTCCTTGGTTGGTCACAGAATCAAATGAGAAATTCTGATGTCTTCCAGTTGTATATCTGGAGAGCAACCAAACTAGGGGATTTCCTTGCCCACCCACTTTGTTCTGCATTTCAGTTCTGCTTGGATCAAGTCCTTAACTTAAGTGCTTAGAGACATGTGTGGTGAGCTCTGTGTATACCCTTTGACTATCCAATGCTTCAGGCCTTTGGACAAAAATCTAGACGAGGGGATAGACCTGTCTATTAGTTCCTATGGACCTAATTTCTTACCTAGGGCATGTTTGGAGAGAAAAGCCAAGCAATGGAGTGGACATGAACTTCAAAGAAATCCAAGTCTACACTAATACTCTGCCACTCAACTGTGCTCTGTGACCTTGGAAGCGTGAGCACACTTCACCATCAGAATGCTTTGCACGCATGGTGCTTGTGAGAGTGAACAGATATGTGCTGAGTTCCACATCCGGCATATCACTGGTGAAGTGAGCTCCTTCTCTTCAACTCTTCCAGAGCCACAGAACTCCACAGATCACCAGCTTCATCTCAATACGGTGTGTCTTGTGGCTTGTGTTTCTGCTTCCAAGGCTTCCTCCTTTCTCATCTTAGACTTCTACTTCATTGTGATACAGAATGGCGTTGGCGTTAAAGTGCCTCTCTCTCCCCTCATGACAAATGTTTCCATTGATGAGGCTGAAGGTGGCCACGGATGGGTGGGTGGTCTTGAAGGAGGTCATATATGTGGTGCTTCTGCCAGTGCTATGAGAGCGACCCAGCAGGCCCGGCCGGCAGCAGATGAGCTGAGTGTTGAACTGTTTCCTGAAACTCTTGCTCAGTAGGTAGAGGGCAAAAGGGTTCACGCAGGAGTTGGTGAAGGCCAGCAGGAGGGCACAGATGCTAGAAACAAAGTGGAGCATGGAGGTGTCCACCTCTGAGTAGTGGTAGGAGTGGTACAGGTAGATGACATGGTTGGGGGAGCCAGCAGACAGCGAAGAGAGCCACGAACACCAGAACTGTCTTGGCCAGGCGCTTCCGGGATTCGATCTGCTTCTTGATGTGTATGTTGCCTTCCGCGGGCAGGTTGTAAGCACTCTGGATAAGATTTTTGGCAATGAAGTAGTAATACACAGAGATGATTGACAGTGGGATGATGTAGAAGACCAGGAAGGAAGCCGTAGAGTGGATTTTGGGATGCAGATCATTGGAGTGTGGGTATGGGGCACAGCTAATGAAGGTCTGGTTAGTGCTTTCTTCATGGAAGGGGTGTAGGTCAGAAAAAACAGCCTCTGGAATAGCCAGAAGCATGGAGATGATCCAGATCAAGGCAGCCTTGAGGCAGATCTTCATCAGGGCGTGAGAGGCCTGGATGTCCATGGGCTGGACAATGGCTTTGTACCTGTGGTGGGAAAGAGATTGCTCTGTGGTAGCTGGTTATTCTTATGAGTGATGCTAGGACCAGACCTTGTGTGTGGTGAGCCAAGCTCCAGGGAGTAGGCTTTAAGGGGGTTCTGCTCAATCTCTGGTTCATGCAAGTGCTTACTCCAAACTCATACATCTCCAACAGTGAGTGCCTCCTTAAATTTTTTAGCCAGTTCTGGCCCTGCAAACTGCCTTTCTCTTTTTCCAATGGTAACAGTCTGCCCATGCTTCTTTATTCCACTTTGAAGACTTCTCAGAAACACAGAAGCTCCTTTCATTTTTCTGCTCTAATCCTTGTTCTGGTACACAATTTAGTAACAGGAAAACCCCAGTCTTTAGGTTCCTGGCTGGGTCCCGGCCACATGTAGGTTTAGAATCCTAGGCCACGCTGGCCACTATCAGGTGCTATGGCCCAACAGGAAGAGAATGGAGAGAAGGAGAAAGGAGGCAGAGAGCAAGCGGGAAGAAGAGAGAAAAGGCAAAAAGGCAATTGGGCCTGGCCCAAAAAACAAAGCAACACAACAAAACACAAAGTAAAACCACACAGAGGTGGGACATGGGGATGGTATTTGAGGCATAAGCATTCTCTGCTTCAGACCTCCCTATGGGGGAATGGCTGCGGAGTCCCCGACAGTGCCAGGACAGAAGTTCTTCTACCTCCAAGAATGCCAGGGGAACAGATGAAAACTCATGAGTCCGGTGCAGTTCCAAAAAGGCTTTTAATAGTACAAAAGCTCTTCCACAGCACTCCAATATAATGAACAAACTCTAGCTCTGGTCCGAACTTAGACCATACAAAAGAGCCTAAGTGTCCCACCAAAGAGAGGATCTCACCCGAGCTGAGTCCCCTACCCAGAAGGAGCAAAAGGCCAAAGAGAAAAAAGCCAAATGCCAAGCAAAAAGGCTGAGGAGCCAAAGCAGCGAAAGGCCAAAAGCCGAAGGGGGCCTCAAGTCAGTCCCCTTATATACACCAAAGTATCCAGGGAGGGTTGTGTCAACAAAGAACTCTAAACAGAGTGTAGTGCCACACCCTATTGCAGGTATAAACAAAGGTTAGCCAAGGTCTAATCCTTTCTACTAGATTATCTCTTACATAAAACACTGGAGAGAGAGAGAGGGCTGATATAAAGTAATACGTCTTAATTTCATGAGCTTCATGTAATCTAGATGGTACCCACAGGTCCTTCTTATTATTATCTTCACAGGGTTGATTCTGAGTATCTTGTTCTCGTGTACTGAAAGGGTCACACTCGCCTGCTTAAAACAAACTAGTATGATCCTTCCTATAGTCTTATATAGTCTCAACGTAGCCAGGATGGTAGTCTCCTGGTAAATTCTAACTGTCCCATGCTGGGTGCAGTGGGTATAAAGAGGAGCTAGGCCTAATCTAGAAAACATAGAAGTCTTAGTAGATGTATAAATCAGAAGTTATTCAGTCAAGGTGACTTCTGTAACTGCCACACCCTCTAGCAGTGTTTACATAGAAGAGAGGTCTAATTAGGAATGAACCTTGGCTAAATTTAGATTAAGCTGGGAGTGGGCAAAACAACAAAGCTTCCAGATAGCTAAACCTGTCCTCCAACACTTCCCTAAGCACTGATGTACCAAGTTCAAATGTGGTTGGGAGAAAGACAAATATTTTACACCACAAATTTGGCTACTATGTCTGGATGGTGCCTTTTTTAGAATCTCCCTTTTCTCCACATACAGCATCTGCATACTCTTTCTTATTGTGCCTTCTGGGACTTCATTAGCTACCATATGATTTTTCTAATCTTATTCAAAAATTATAGTTCTCTGTGTTGTCATTAACTTTTCAAACTTGTCTTCTTCAATAGCATTGCCATCTTTTAATGCAATTATATATCTAGTACAATGTTTGCACACATGTGTATTTATTTATTTACTCATTTACTTTAAAATGTTATTATACCACCATGAGATAGACAATTCCAAAGGTGTTTATGATTGAGTTTTGGTCATACAGTGTTTCAACACCCATCCCTCCACCAGTGCACATTTTCCAACACCAATGTTCCCAGATTCCGTCCCCACTCCCTGAGACTGCCTCTATGCTCTATGGCAGGCACTTTTCTTCTCTCTCTCTCTCTCTCTCTCTCTCTCTCTCTCTCTCTCTCTTCTTTTTTTTGTGCATTGTGACCTCAATACATTCATTGAGGGGTTATCATATGTTGGTAGACAGCCATCTCTTGGGCAGCTGCAGACTGTGTGCTAGACCATAATCAGTGCTGTGTTATTGCAAAAGCTCACTCACAATGCACAAGGAACGCCTTGAGCACTCTTGGGTCTGGATATGGTCAGATCTCGCACCTCCCTGTCTGATCCCCTGTAAATGCCGCAGTTCTCTGTTAATTTCCTTAGGTTAATTTACACAAAAAAGAGCTAACACCAAAATGTATTTTTGACTAGGATATGAAGTAACTAGATGTTTTGTAGTTAATAATGTTGTTTTGTAGTTGACAATGATTAAATGTGCCCTATATACTTCTTTGTTTGAAATCATACATAAGATCCCAATGTGGTAAATAATGTTGCTACATGAATGATAGACATGTAGTCACTGCCTCATTTGTTCACACTGTGCCATATCAGGTCTAGAATACACTAGAGACGTGACAATCATATATATCCCTTTACCTGCTTTCAATGCTCAACTCTAGTCTGTTGTTACCATTTCCACCTATTATTGACAAATTGGTCCCTTCTCAATCTTAACTAACCTCTGTCGCCCACATACTTGTGGTGATTCCAACCCTTGACAAGTCCTCCTGGCAGCTGTTTTCTTGGGCCTTGGATAATAGTCTCATACTATTTTTTTAATATACTAACAATGAATGCAGTCATTCTATATCTATATTTTTATTTCTGATTTTCATGTATATTTAATAAGTATATTTTGTGTATTCTAAACATTGATTTAATATTTTATTTTGAATTTCTGTTGTAAAGTAAAAAAGTATATATGTACACACAATAAAAATTTAACCACTGCAATACTTTTACACAATGAAAACTGTTGGATTTATCCTGGACTTCTAATCCCCCTTCTTTATATAATCTGTTAATATATTTATTACCCATACAAATATTATCTACAGATATACAATCATACTGAGATATTTATTAAAGTGCAAATGAAGGGATTGGAGAGATAGTACAAGAATTAAGACACATGCTGTGTTTATGGTAGATCCCAGTTTGATCCTGGGCACCACATGGTCTTCCAAGTTTTCATCAGGCTGGCCTGGCTAATCCCCTACTTTCAGGACCCAAGTAGCAACGTATACTCAGATCCTCACGTTGAACTGTTGGCTAGGTTTTCAGCGAATTGCCAAGGGCTCCTGGCTTACTGAGCACAGCTGAGGAATCTCCTTCCAAGTGCAAATGGAATCTGACAGTATAAAATGATCCATAACTTTTGGCTAAACAAATACTTTAAAGATTATTACAAAACACATGCAGATCTATTTTCCTCATTTAATGGCTACCTGGTACAATATTGTATATTTGTATTGTCCAGCAGTTTGATTTTTTTTGCACTATAGAAATCATAACAGTCATTAAATTTCTCATTTAGCAAGGATAGACTTGCTTATGCTGCATTTGCTTTCTATGCACTAAAAATTGCCACAAATTTGGCAAAAGCAAAACATCACAAATTATTCTCTCTCTTAAATTTTGTGGGACAGGATTCTGGGTCCAGACTTTTTTGGATCCTGTGTTCAGAGTCTCACTAAACTGAAAATCAATATATCAGCTGGGGCTACAATCACAGCTGAAGCTGGAGGTTCTTTTCCAAGCCCAGTGGCTGTTGGCAGAGACTATTTTCTTGTAACTGTATAAGTGTTTCTTGGGAATTGTCATCTGGGAACTATACTCATCCACTGACAATAATATGACTGTTTGCTTCTTCTAGGTGAGTGGGAGTGTCAGCTTCTGCTTCATCTGTCTTTTTATGGGAGTCTTTTATATTATTTCAAATAATATAATCCTCGTCTGTCTTTTCTATTATTTCATACTCATCCAGGATAATCACTTTTCTTGTGAATTTAGAGGGTAGCCAATTAAAGATCTTAATCATAATACAGGTTTGTTGTTCTTGTTGCCATATATTAGAATGATATACTGCCACATTCAAAGGGCTTGCTCACATAAAATTCTGAAACCTGTTAATGAACTAACAGTAGGTTTTATTTTCACACTTTTGTTCTTGGATCTTTCAAGCAGTGCTCTCTATACTCAGCCATCCCAGCTGGTGGTTTAGTGCTGGGATCCAAGACGGTGGTGCTGCCTAAGCTCAGGCAACGCAAAAGCTACACTGGTGGTGCTGGAGGGCCTCCATGTCTACACCTGACAGTGCCTGAGGACTTCGCGGTTCCAGGGATAGAACCCAAGTCAGGTGCATGCAAGGCATGTGCCATAAGCCCTGTACTATCTCTTTAGTCCATTCAGGTAGATATAAAGAAGATGAAATATTTTGATTCTTCTTGAAGAATTATCCATTTTTATATGTGATGGTTTAATGTTTGAGAAAATTATCAGCTGAGATCTATTTGACAGCTTTGGTTCCATCAACTCCAGAGCTTACTGTATGAGTTTCAGTGCTGTGGTAATTAACCTTGAGGCTTCCAGACCACCAG